>VKHC01000463.1:0-11789 GCA_015143735.1 Synura sp. LO234KE | reverse complement strand
TCTTGTTTTAAGAACTTCATCTTCAATCTGACATCAGAATCTTTACTATGGTGCTTAATCATCTTTCTTTTCTTTTTGATATTAATGTGGCGATAGAAAATCATCCATCTATTGCCCGTGCAGCCGCCTTAATCTCCCAAGAAAAGATAATCTTTTCTATGGTGCTTCACCGTGACTTTAACCACGATTAATCTGGATGATTCACTGCAGATTTTAATGGTCCAAAAAGGTGCACCGATGAAAGACCTCTTCCTGGACTGATTGTTAGTACGCAACTACGTCCCCAACTAGATAGAAGGGGAAGTGCGTACCTTCCCGGGGGAACACATTCCTACCAAAGTGTTACAAATGACATTTTAGCATTGATGCGGCACCAAGAAAGTAGCGAGTGCGAAGTGGAGGAGCACAGAGGGTAACAGAAGAAAGTGTTTTGTACGAAGTGCAAAATCATATCTTGTACTTTACTATTCAGTAGTTTTGCCTCAGAATTCACCTTATCTACGCCTTCAAAAGCGCAGGCTGCACCGTTCCCGGCTTTTAGAGTTTGCTACGAAATGAAAAATTGCGAAAGTAAAACCGGAATTTCCTACCTATCTAAGAAAGCGACACGTCCCGAACTGCGCTTATACACTGACGGCTCTGCGTCGGCCACTGGATCTCCAGGGGTGACCGCCCGCTGGGGCTCTCACGTACTTCGAGTCTGATGAAGACTTCGGCCTGGTCGTCTGTCATGCCTCTGACCCGTTGCTTGTTCCGTGGTGCCTCCTCCTTCTCCTCCAATACGGGCGAAATCACGGCCATGATATTCACCAACCGCCCTCGTCCTTTTCCTTCCTGCTGTATTCGGATAGCCTCAATGCCCTTGACGGAGTCCGATGTATATTGCCTGCTGCTGACTGGTCCCGGATTCCGAACGGGCCCTTCATTCTTGCTGCCACTGACCAGCTTGATTCCCTGCTCACCGCTGGCTAAATCCTTGATTTTCGTAAAGTCAAGGCGCACTGCGCGGATCAGTCGCTGTACTCGCGAAGTAATTTTTCAGAATCCCCCCGCTTCCGTCCCCAACCGCTACACTACTTTCATCCAAGCCTCGTCCGATCACGCCTCTTCGGCCTTCGGTTGGAGTGTCGGTATTACTCTACATCGACCGGACCTCCCCCAGAACTCATCTTCACGTCCTCGGGACCTGTTCAGACCTCTCTGGGTGGCCGCCACTACTACGGTGCCACCTCCCCGTCCCTCCCCTCTGCCCTCTACTGCGCTCTAGGAGCCTCCTGTCGTTGGCTCCAACGCGTGGCTAGTCCCAACAATAATTGCCTAAATGCGTCTCCGACCCCCAGATGGTATTCCTGGCGAATGCGCCCACCGACAGCATCGGCACTGCCCCTTCCGTCATTCGCTCTCTGCTTGCCTCCTTAGCTGCTCTTCGTGTCTGGTGCTCCTTTCCTTCCACTTGTCCTCCCCCTGTATGCGCTCTGGACCAAATCCCTCCCACTCATGCGATTGCTATCTTCAACAAGCTCTCCGCCCCCTCGGCACGCCGGCTTTGCGGCTGCCTTACACGCCCTCCTCCCTCGTACCCGCAGTCTCAATAAATCCTCTCCCCCCCCCAAGTGCCATGCTGTCTCAAAGGATGCGACGGATTTATTGTAGTATATTGGGAAGGATGTCATGTCTGCCCTGTTTGTCTGCTGTGACTGTCGTTTCTTTCGTAAGTCTAAGTATTTTGAATTTGGCAAAAATAGCGGCTGTCAAGGATAGACGAGTATTCCTCAAGGCTAAGGTAATCCAGGCGTGGCAATCGACTCAGAGATATTTTTTTTGCTTTTCTGGTCATCTGGCTCCAAACCTGAATTTAGATTTCGAAATCTTCATGATTTCAAAACTTGGTTTGTTGGCAAAAAGGCTGCGATGTTGCACTGGCCGACTCCTACCTCCTTAGATTTTGGGTTCAAAAATAGCTCATCAGATTTTACCTCAGCGACGACGTCGCCCAAAAATCAAGAGCAACACTTGAGCCTCAATCCACACCAAGTCCAGCGCAGTCTCCTGGCAAAAGAATTCTACGTCAAAGGCAGCTGCCACTGTAGCTTTCATTTCCGTGTGAACGCAACGGCGCGGGGTTTTCAAGAGGTTCAAGAGGTGTGGTTAAGTATAGAGGTTCGAGTCTGCCCACCAATCTCTGGCATCAAGTACGGCAGAGCCTTTCAATGCCCCCCTTACAAGAGTGCTGGTCACTCGCGAAGGCAAAGTTCTCGCACCTCAACGCCGACATGATAGAACCAGTTGAAAGTTTTCAGAGCCAATTCGGCCACTCTACATCCGCTCCAATGGATCGTATTGAAAACGTTTTTTCAGATTGACGGGGTATCATTTCCATGGACCTCGATCATAAGCCCACTCTGGGCAGCGCTTATATTCAGAGTGGGAGTATTGCCCCCGTCCCCATCAGAATGGATCTTCTCTATGCTTACTTGTTCGGTAGTGGCACGAGAACTAACCACTGGCATCAGCGCGACTGACTCAGAATGCCGGTGCACTCTGGACCTGGCGATTGTTGGCAGAGGAGCCATCCAAGTCGCTGTTTCGATGAAGCATAGGCATTGGATAGGCACATTTCAGCAAGTTCCAGGATGAAATATGGAAGGTAGCATCTATGGAAATCGCCGATGCAAATAGAGACGGGCTGAGAGAGTAGAAATTTTACGGTCTGCCTCATGAAGGCATTCTGTGACAGGGCTGGATAAGTTGGTTGGCAGTACCTTGAGAGATTAATTCAGAGAGGTATCCAGTAGATGCACTACCTACGAGCTGTCGTCTGAATAATCGGAGAGAGCGCGAAGTAGCCCCAGTAGTAGTGCTGCCATAGTCTTTGAACGGGCCTGGGATTTGACCAAAAAATTAATGGTAAGTCCGGACGTTCTGGTATGGTATAAGTAGGAGGCCCGGGGAGATCTGGTGATCACTGATTGATGACCTGCTGCGTGTGGAGAACCCAGGGCTAGCATGTAGTCAAATTTCTATATATGCCTACTGGTTTGACACCCTATCGGAGACGAGATTGTGGGATATACGGTACCGGTTCTAGTGAGGAATGTGTCTGGAGGCCGATTGGTGTCCGATAATCGTTGGAGCAAGGAACGGAGTGGAGCAGTGCACATAGACAGTGAGAGGAATTGTATTTCAAAGGGTGCTAGGGAGGAGTGCGATCCAGGAGTCAACCCTCGAAATTGTGTTACCGTCGGAAGTGACCAACGTAGAATGAGTCGCACAGACTCCGAGGGAACCAAAACTTTCTGGGAAACCCTCATGGGTCGCCATTCAGCCGTTGTAAACTCGAGGCCGTCATGGACTCCAAAGCAAAATCCCTTTAGAGGGGCAATCGTCGAGTCAAGAGCTTCCAACGTCGATATATTGCCTTAGGTGTAATTTTCCAGGGTGAAGGGACACGGAAATGTGTAAGATCTTGATGAAATGAGAAGAAAGTGAATGCGGAGCTCGCGCAGGTTATTGAGGAACAGCGGTGTTAACAGGAGGAGACAGGGAGTCCAGTGCTCCTTGGAGAGCCTGTGGTCCATTGAATACTACTTACTACGCCCCATTTGGCGGAGGAGCATTCCCACGTGAAGCGCATGAAACATTTTACGTTGGAGGAGGACCAGGTGCACCCCGGTATATGGGGACTGATGTAGCTAGGAACACTCCGACCTAACAAGTAATGAAATCTGTTTGGCCAGACACCCGTTTCTTTTCAGCCCGTCTGATCCAAAATCCAGGACAGCCGAGTTGTGGTAATCAGCGGAAGATGGTGATGAAAGCCCATGATGAAAGCTCTGGCCCCGCCTAATGGGAGCGTTGGCTAGCCACCTCGACGAGTGATTATCAGACCAGTGGACACTTTCCGGCGTTGAATGATGATGACGAACGATTGGTATCCTTGGCTTCATTTATCGACAGGTTGAAAAAGGTTCTCAAGCTGGGACGTCTTCATGTTGATTAGTAGCGCTGCTGCGGAGGATTGCTGGTAAAGACCTTGTCCAGTTCTTCACACTGTTCTAGAAACAGGGCGGAAAGCGTGCCTACCTAGGCCCTTAATTCTAAGGTTATTTTAAATGACCGTGTAGACCTCTCGGGCCGAGGCTTTTCTTGATGGAGGTCGCTAACAAGTTGATGCAGTAACAAGCTTGTACTGTCGAATGAGGTAGAGTCGCTTGAATTGATTGTAAGTTTTACTCTTAAAGACTCATTCGGTCTTGGTGTATACTCGGTGTTGAATTCACTCGGGTGCATTAATGACATAGCGCAGAATCGAGATCGAGGGGGAGAAGTAGGCCTAGAAAGGAAGTGGTTGAACGTGGGCAGTTCGTGGGGGGTTGCAATGGACAGGTTGAAAACCCCCCTAGTAGAACATGGGGAAATCTGGTACGCATTGCGCTGTATACTCTAAAGCAAGTATTCTTACCGACAATTTCTTTTAAGGCTCTCTAGGATGATAAGTGGTTCATAAAAATCTTGTCCCTACCGATATAATAGTAATTCACCATCCGCAACAGCAAGTTTACGTTCGCGCGAAAGAGAACCGCTGTACGCGGACCGTGTAGCGCGGTGCTAGATTATTACGGACACAGATGGTGCTTACTACGACGATTCTTTAGAGAGAATGAATCTATAGAATAATTGTTTAGGCAGAAACTCCACTCTATAGAATTATTTCTTACTACTAATCTTTGGCTCTCTATAAACGGTTTAGCGGAGGATGGAAATTACCCGTCACTATGACCGTCCTCTTATTGGATAATTACGAGAAAGCATAAGGATTACAAATATGCAACGAGAAAAAAAATGAAACTTACACACGGTAAAATATTGTCTTGTATTTTGCTAATTGAGAAAAGCATATCAGTACGTATATCTACTTAGAAATATTGCTATAAAATTGAAAAATACAACAATAAACGCAAATCCTCTTCAATTTAGTATTATTGCTCTCAAAAGGAAATATTCTTTAAAATTTGCCAACTTAGGCGTAAATGATAGACAGGGATAAATGCTGGAGGCGTTCAACGGAGTTCAATTAAATTGATTCAATTGTCCAATTCTATATTTCCTGATAAATTAACAATACTGGAAAATCAGCATCGTTAAGACTTCAATCGTAAATTATTGGCCCGGATCTTTTGAGTTGACTTTCCCTTCAAGTGAAGTTTCTCGAATACCTTGAAACAAAGAGGCAGCTGAAACCATACCGAGCAATCCGGCAATGAAGTAGATGTGGATGTTGTCTGATCGTCTTCTGAAACCACTCCGAAGAAAACGCATCTATCTGCGTCGTACAAAATAATGAGAGTAGTTGTCCACTAGTATTAGCCAATTTTAATATAGATATAAGCTGCTCTCAGGAGGCGGATTTAAGAGTTGAAGTGATATAAAGATAGTTTGCAACATGCCGCGTCTAAGTTTTGTCGAGTGATAAAATGCTATCTGACGTTGTTTTCAAAGGTGGTGGCAGAGTTGTAATTATCGGTCCGCGAAAAAGTGGGAAATCCTCAATCGCTCTAGGCCTATCTTGTGAACAAGTCAATCAACAGAGGGGAGTGATGTATATATGTAATAAAGAGAAGATAGAATCGGGATTTCCCCTAATAATTGAATCTAATGGAATTTCTACTCTTGGTGGTATTCGAATGCACTATCTAACGTCTAGTCTGGAGTTAAAAGCTCTGCTCGCGTCTATAAGTTTCTCAGACGTAGCGAGCACTCCAATAATGATAGTTATAGAGGATTTGAGCTCTATTTTATTCCCTGGAATATTAGATCATCGAAATAATCCATTTCTGGTTGAATCGATTACTCAAATAATATACTTGCTAAAGGATACGACGGAAAGGCTTGATGTGGAAGGAGAAATCAAGTTGGTTATAACTGACAGTTATGAAGAAATTCAATATTTATATGCACTCAAGCGATGTGCAGATGTAATGTTGCATCTTTCCCCCTGCTCTAGAGGCTCCATGGACATCAGCTACTTCGATCTTGCAGATGGGAAGCTACACATGCATTCCAGCTATTTGAAACTTGTTATGTCCGATGAACGACACTTGAAGCTGGTCCGAGATACGTAATTTGGTGCAAATCAACCTTAAATTGGCAGTCGCGCTGAATCGCACTATATCGGGAGAAATTTATATTTTGGATATATCAGGTGACACGAGGGTAAGCACCTTTTCCCTCGCGTTCAATAATTATTTCCATGGCGACTAAACGAAGAAATGATGTTACATATCGAAATTGTGGGATACTAACTTCTATTCATGTTAGCTGTTAATCTTTGCTCTTTCATGCACACTGTGTATGACCCGGTGGGCTAATAAGTGCACCATTCCATTTCACCGATAGGATTCCATCCTTGTTTCCTAGAATAGTGGCCTTATTAGCAGTATCTGATATTTTTACCCTCTGAGAGGTCTTAAAATAGTGGGATTATTATATTTTAAGTAGCCCCCACTAAGGCGCCGGGCGTGGAGGAATCGGTGTACATTTCATTCCGGATTGCTTGTTACTTCCCGGCCCACACATAGCAGGTGCGCGCAACATTTTCAACAATTTCTTGAGGAAAATCGATAGTAAAGTTTGTCCATGAAAACACCATTTTTGCACAATTATTATCTATGATGGTGGTGAAGCATAGTTGATAAGCACCATCATAAAAAATATAATCTTTTCCCCACATATGGTTGAAGTGAGCGACTGCGTGATTCGCAATTATAGTTGCTTGCTTTTTCTTCTAATCCTCATACTTTCTTAGTCACCGGGCACGGCAGCGGGTTTAGACACTGGTATAGCGGGACGGTACTAGCTAGACCATTGCCGGGGATACCATCGGATGTAGTTTCAGCAATAGACGGATTATAATCCGGGTGCATTTATATAGCGGTCATAGTCGGCGGTGAAAGCACAAAATATGCAAGCATATCACTTACTAAGAAGTACCCTTATGATCCAGCAGTTGTTTTTTACTTGGCTTTACTCACTCAAACTAACTATACGATTTTCGGAGATCCTTATGAGAGAGCAAGCGGGCGATAAATCTTATGCGCGTTTGTTTGGTGATATAGTTAGAAAGGCACGATAAATTGCTTTCAGAACCAAATACAGCTACTAATGGAAACTTTCTCAACCAACAAGCAAGTTATTTTTATTACTGAATCATTTATCAAGGAACTGGATGCCCGTAAGAACTAACTAGGTTCACTGATTTTGTGCTGATATGCTGATCATTTCTTCTCTACATCAAAGTATCTAGATATTTTACGGCTTATTCTATGGTACCATCATTTAAGAGATTCTACTAAAAGAGGAGGAAAATTAGTTTTAAAAGCGCCGTGTCGGTTTTCGTCCCAGCTACATCGTAAGATTTTTCTTCTCAAATTCTGGATAGTTTAAGCCAGATTCTGCCTAAGAGCCTTCAAATACCTCATATTTAAACAACGTAGTTTAGGAAGGATGTCTGTCTGCCCTGCATCTGCTTGTCTGCCGTTTAGTTCGTAAGTATAAGTTATTCGAATTTGACAAAAAACCCTCTTATTTAAGCCCTTAAATTTTCGGTTGCAACAGACTCCGATTTCTGACGCTTCCCAAACATTTTGTAGTTGAATTAGAAACAACAAACACATATTGCAGCCACAAATGCACCACATCCTCCAGATTCAGGAAATATTTCGAATTATGATGATGACGGCGTACATAGTGCTTTTTAAAATGCAGTTGCTCCGCCAACCAGAAACTTCTCCTGCAAAAATTTTTACGAAAGCCTCGTTCTTGAGTAAGGACTCGGCGGTGATGAAAGTTAATACCAGTCGTGGATTTTTCTTAAGCACCAACTCTATCTGCTCTTTGCTCATTATTCACATGGTCACCTGCAGAAGAAGCAAAGATTCTGCTGGAACCAGAATAATTTTTTATGCAGGCTAATAAGAGCAGAACTATTCTTATTGTCAGATAACCAATCAATATGAAAGAAAGTGCCGAACCTGCCGCCACTAGGATATATTTATCGTGAAGGAGATAGACTAAACTTTATATACAATATTTCCTGGGAATCAGCTAATAAAGTTAGATATATATTTTTATATATTCAACTTAAGCTATTACGTATAAAAGAAAGAGATAAAACCAGCCATAAAAGTATTCGATGAGAAATTTAGACTTCGCTAAATATAAAATAACATGTGCAGTTACGGGAACCTTTTGGCCTAACATTTTCCTAAATAAGCTGTTGCAGATATTGTCATCAAATTATTCCCAGCCAGATCTTGGACTGTACAATTTGATCGATATTTGGCGGGGGAAACACAATTTTCTGCCGACATTTTTTTCGGTGAAGACTGTGACGTTCACGCTCGTCATAACTCCATACGTGACGCCGCACGACGTGTACAGGCATCTCAACTTATCGGTTGAGACGAGGGACCTCCTTGGGAATAGGCGACGCCCTGCTACACTGTTCAACACTGCAGACGTCTAAGTGGGTCATTGACTATCTTGCTGCAGCTCAGCGGAATGTACATGGAGGTTTCAAGTCCGAGTACAGCGCCTGGATTAGGAGGGGGCTTGAGTTCTTAGTCATGAAATTTCAAGCCAGTGCTTGTGCCCTACGTGGTGACGCCTGTGGGGTGCTGCTATACTAATTAGCTATCTTCTACTTTTGGTTGTGTATAACTTTTTCCCTAATTTGTCCCGCTGTACTGTTTTACTCTGTTGTAAAGTTAAATTCTATATATTTTTTGAATTCAAAAGTAAAATTAATTAGTCGCTGAAATGATATCAGGCAGCAAGAAAAGAATATATTTCAAGCCTTTCTAATTGGAATAAATTAGACTTAGTGCTTTAAAAGTGAACCTGAGTTGATCCGCGTGCCCAGAGCTTCGAGCTAATTTAATAACCGGGCAAGATTATCATGATGGCGGAGCCGGAGACAAACTTAGCGTCTAAATTCCTTGAACGGAGCTGATTGACATATTTTTTCAGTCGTATTTCGAGCCTTTCGAGCGTGCTGGTGTGGCCTTTATCCAATTAAATGCTGCAGAACTTAATGGTACTCTCCATTGAGCTAAACTAACGTTTAAAATTTAGATTACAGCTCAAAATTCAATACACCAAAAGAACCCCAAACAATCCCCATTTCAAGTTGATGGTGGATTAGGAAACACAGAAGCGGTTAGCAGCATACCAAAATATTATTTGGAGTCAAGCTTGATACAGATTTCTTCCTCTCTATTTATGCAGTTGGTGTGGATAAATGTCGCAAATAAATTTGAGATCCGCTCCCTCATTTGACATGCAGCGCAACAAGGAAGATATTTACAAGATTTTACTTCTGTAAATTAAAGCTGTTCATTCCTAACGTGTATTTGTTTGTTATACTAGGGCCGGGGATGAGAAAAGTTCTGTAAGGGTGCAGCGCATTATATCGTTAAGACAGTATTAAAATATTTAAATATTGGAATGTAATGAGTACTTTACTTTTATTATTGCAAATATTAACTGCTATTTTCCAGTAGCTCTCTCGCGTATTGTAATTGTCCTCGGGTATTCATTCGTGTAATGAACGAGCTGATTTAAAAAAAAACTTGTCCTCGGATATTCCTTATGTCCCCATGAGTAACTGTGGTTTGCAGCGAATAGTCGTGTGTTACTCGTGAATATCTAGTCTGGTTAGCTTAGAGAGCCCTAGGTTAGCCTCTTTGGGTTTCCTTCATGAGCCTGCCAGACTTCAACTCACACCATACCGTCGAGTGCTGTATGCCTCCGCCCCACGGACCTTTCTGCTACCGTCCTACCAGGTGCCGCGCTGGGGATACTCAAGCAGAACTTTTGTTCCACCATCTATGAATCCTCGCTCTTTCTCGAAGATTCAGTAGTTTCCCAGCCTCTCTCTGAGACCATCCCGCCCGACCTCTTCATGCAACGCTGGTCGTCCTGGTGCCATGTTAAAGAGGTGCTCCCCTACTAACCCCCTTCAACTCCCGGATCTCGGACCAGCAAGGCCTTGCCGCACAGATTGCCCGGGACGAAAACAGGACCACCAGACTCCACCCACCACCACGGTGGCAGGAAGAAACGCTCCGTTTGCAACCAAAGTCTTCAACATGGCAGGCCTCCCTTCCGGCGCCCGGGGGCACTACAAACGGCTCCTCCATGAACGCCACTGGACTGTTGGACGTAACTGTTGGAAAGTGGTAAAGACGGACAGCAAACATCAAACCCTCCGTTGGTGTCAATTATTTGCATCGAATACCATCTCCGCGGATGACACGTACGACCATATCTTTCGGTCCTGTCAACATTCCGTGGTGGTCACCACCATTTAGCAGAACTCCGATTAACTCTTGCACTCCCTTCCTCTGACCACAGACCTTGACCCTCGATTACTACCTCTGTCAACTATTGACTATGTATCAAGATGGACATAGGATCTTCCTTGGAAACTGGAACACGTTCCAGATTATGCAACTACACTATCCGGTGCACCCTATTGACACAGTGCCTGCATTAGACGAGAGTGTAATTGCTGTGAGCAAGCACCATGTCTGCAGGATTGATACCATCTGGGCGGCCAATCTACATGCGCTGACCTACCCCAAAAGCTGATCCCTCTACCTTACGGACCCTTCAAGTGTCTGCACTAGTCTTCTTAGCCGTCCGGCTCGGTCACGTTCCTGGCATCTATGGAATATAAAATGAGCCTCAGCACCAGAGTATCAGCATTCACACTGACTTCAAATCCCTGTGGGGTCCAGTGGTGACGATCGCGAGGAATTCCAACAAGGTGGGCGCGTTTGCTGCGACGAGCAACACAGGCAAACTGAGCGCAATATATCATTCCTTAGACTGGATAACAGGCACAGATGGGCTTGCCTCCACGCTGAAACCCGCCCCCGATACAACTTTGTCTCCGATAGCGATATTTGCGTTAAGGTTTTTGCAACCCGCTCCATTAAAAAGGTGGCCGACAAACGGATTGTCGCCGCATTTACGTACTCCTCGACAGAGTTAAGAAGAAAAGTGAGGAGTCGATTTCATGGACACTGGCTCACAAGAGCGCAGACAACCCGACAGCAAAGGGCTATGCTGCTGCCGATAGACTCGCGGGCCTCCTGTCTGACACGTTCCCGAGCAACTCCTCAATGCCCCTCACAGACAAGGTCCGTTGATATACCCGGCACCGCCCTCCTTGTCGGTCCTCGGCTCCCATTCTTACGACTTGTCCTCGCGCCGAGAGGGGCACTCCCCGCGTAGATCCCCGCCTGCCACCATTTTGGGGACAACCTCCTCCCTGGCGTTTTTTTTTATTGGTTAGCCACGCGTTTTTGCACTATCAGTGCCTGCAACCCGCTCATGTGTGAATACTATTTGGAGACCTAGTGTTACACTAGTTGGCGACTAGAGACATACTCCGAGAGTGCACCAACTCGGTTCCCTCTACCCGGCAACGGGATTTGCACCTTGGTTCATAGAGGGTGGTTACTTACACAGTCTTTGTGCCTTGCATGATATATATCTTTCGACCCGACTCAACAAATATCCATTCGATTTTCCGCTAAGTAAGCAGTTATTATAAGTTAAGACAGAATTAAAATATTTAAATATTGGAATGTAATGTGTAATTTACTTTTATTATTTTTTAATTTTTACTTCTATTTTTCCAGTAGCTCTCTCGCTTATTGTACTTGTCCTCGGATATTCCTGGATATCCCCATGGATAGCTGTGGTTCGCCTCAAATATCCGT
>VKHC01000462.1:0-11793 GCA_015143735.1 Synura sp. LO234KE | reverse complement strand
ATCACTACTATTCCATTGATAATCTATTTTTTTTACAGTCGTCCCACGATCGGTTGTGTTGTACCACATCTTCACGTTTGAAAATGTTAAATTCATTTCGATTCTCGAGTCATTTTGAACGTTTGAAGCCAACATACTCTATGCTGATATCGATCTCTCGTTTCCTTGGATTGCCTGACTATTACATGCCGTTCATTTGCACGATAGAGCACTGTTGGTTATCCTCTGTTCCATTTCGTCAATCTGACGTCCTCAATTCGGTGTGTACGTACTTACGAGTACAGTTGTCCAACCGTTACGAGTATCTGCGGGCGTGCTTCTGGTCCATCTACCAGGTCAGAGACATGGGAAATTACACGATTGTTCGTGTGTGCGTGAATGTATTTGCCTGCTTAGAAACTGATGTGGTGTAGATGATATAAGACATAGGACTCAACACAATAGGACACTCCATTAGTTGGAGTGACTCTGAGGTTTGTCCTCGCGACCTCTGCTCTTCGTGTACCCCCCCCCCCATACCAATGAAAAATAAGGACCTTGGGGTTGAATAGGAAACAGTTCTTCTCTGATAGTCCCCTTTTGATCCAATAAGTTCCGAAGTTCCACCTTAGATAATCTCGTACTTGGACTTTGATAAGCTCATAACTTCGATCGCTTACAATGACCCTGAGCTGGGCGTAAACCCACCACCAGGAAGTGGCCTGCTTGACGTATACCCTCCTCTACCTGTATGTGTACGTCTGTGATGACCGCTCAGTTCATCCCGAATATCGTGGCCTGCTTGACGTATACCCTCCTCTACCTGTATGTGTGTACGTATGTGACGACCGCTCAGTTCATCCCGAATATTGTGGCCTACTTGACGTATACCCTCCTCTACCTGTATGTGTACGTGTGTGATGACCGCTCAGTTCATTCCGAATATCGTGGCCTACTTGACGTATACCCTCCTGTACCTGTATGTGTACGTCTGTGATGACCGCTCAGTTCATTCCGAATATCGTGGCCTACTTGACGTATACCCTCCTCTACCTGTATGTGCACGTCTGTGATGACCGCTCAGTTCATTCCGAATATCGTGGCCTGCTTGACGTATACCCTCCTCTACCTGTATGTGTACGTCTGTGATGACCGCTCCGTTCATTCCGAATATCGTGGCCTGCTTGACGTATACCCTCCTCTACCTGTATATGTGTACGTGTGTGATGACCGCTCAGTTCATCCCGAATATCGTGGCCTAGTTGACGTATACCCTCCTCTACCTGTATGTGTACGTCTGTGATGACCGTTCAGTTCATCCCGAATATCGTGGCCTGCTTGACGTATACCCTCCTCTACCTGTATGTGTGTACGTGTGTGATGACCGCTCAGTTCATCCCGAATATCGTGGCCTACTTGACGTATACCCTCCTGTACCTGTATGTGTACGTGTGTGATGACCGCTCAGTTCATCCCGAATATCGTGGCCTGCTTGACGTATACCCTCCTCTACCTGTATGTGTGCACGTCTGTGACGACCGCTCAGTTCATCCCGAATATCGTGGCCTAGTTGACGTATACCCTCCTCTACTGTATGTGTGTACGTCTGTGATGACCGCTCAGTTCATCCCGAACATTGTGGCCGGAGTATCACGACAGTCGGATGTGGATTGGGGCAAGTAAGTGAATTCATGGCTCTCCCTTCGAGGTCCAAATGCCCTTACGTATCACGTTCTAGATCAATTTCCGATCGAAATCACTCCAACCATCCGATACCATGTCACGATTGTACTCCACACCGTGCGGTGTCGGATATCGTGTATATCTTTGATGATGTATGATATATTTACCTATGTGTGTTGACGTACGAATGCAGAAACGAATCTGGATTGCCGTTCTATGACGTCATTCTCCTCGAAGGTTTGCCCAAGAGCGCCTCACTGCCCGTCGGGACTGTCAAGGTAATGATCGTGACTACCAGATGTATTCCTTAGGGAATCCTTAGGGAATAGATTTGGTAGAGCGAATGAACCTGCAGTGTGTGACCTTATTAGCTAGGCTTCACGAATAGAAGTAAGCGAGAACTTTTAAAGCTTCCAGAAGGCTGTCCTAAGACCCTTATTTCTGACTATAGATATAGAGAGAGTTTGACCGACACATTTTATTCCTATTCGGCACTGCACAATCAGCGATATGCTGGAGGGTAGGAAAGGGAATGAGTACTCTGACATCATTGCTCATCCCAATATCGTGACTATTCGCTCTCCGCGTTCCTTCCGAGTAGTTGCACAAGCGGCACCACTGATGTTTAAGTCGATCTGACTGATGGTTTGTCGATTTATATACGTATGTCTGTCAGGCAGTTCGGTTGAAGTTGTTGTCTGGTGTCTGGGACTTTGACTACGTGTTTTATACCGAGAGCGATCAGGTGACCTGTGACGCGAATGGATCTACCTTACCTTGATCAGTCGGAGTAGATTCCAGACCAATTGGTTTTACGAGCTTGAAATGAAAGTTATGTCCAAAGATTCATTGCATTCAATAAACTATTGAAATTCTAGTATCTACGCCAATCTCTAGGATGCGCTGTACGTGACATGTCTGGGCTTCATTTCGTTAAGTTCTTTTCTTCATACGGATCTCTATCAATGTCAATTCTCAGATTTCAGTTACAATAAATTCACAATAAACCTTCGCATTCCCGTGTATTTCTAGATCATTATCTGGCGCACACAACAATTGCTGTATGAGAATCTAAAGAAATACCCAAGGTATTGGAAATACGATGTATTAGAGAAGGGGCTGAATATGTACCGCGTCAATATGAATATTTGATTCTTCCTAAAGTTCTACTCGACAGCAAAAATTACTCTAATTGAATGTTGATCAGTGAGATTCTGTCATGTGCTTATTCATTTAGTTATCAAAATAGTGTCCATTAATGTTGAAAGTGTATGATCTTGTTTGTACTGTAACGGCGATATTTGTACTTCGTCACACCGTCAGACGGATGCTTCTTCCGCATCGCTTAATGGTGTACAGCCGCAGGTGTGTATCGGTCGAGTTGAGCATGAGGGTAACAATGGCATACCACGCAGACATAGGACACATGCATAACGGTTACACCTCCACTTTTCCGTACCTTATTCAATTAGAATAATAACGGAAATCCACAACAAACCTCTGGATGACGAGCCCAACTACTGGATGAACCAGGTGAGAGTAGAGTAGAGGGTTCTCACCGATGAGGTAAAGATGGATGGTGATTGTACAAGTGGAGCGTTGCGCCTCGCTACATTTAATTTTAATGTCTTACAAGAATGTGGTTGGGGACCAATCTGAGTCAATAGCGCATATTGGTTTATGTTCCTTTTCGCAGAGTTGCTGCTTGCCTCGTCAGAATTGTATGGAAAGGAAGTCATGGGTATCTATAAAACATCCATCGGTAAGGTTTGTTCCGTGCAGTAGTGTGCCGGTCCCTCGTGTATATGCGAATTGTTTGAATAATGTCCCGGTCTCTATCCGCTCCTACAACTGTGTAGTAGATGTTTTCTAGTCCTCTCCTGCGGTCCCTTTGTCTCATGACAACGAGTTCATCAACCCTGATTTTCTTCGGTTGACAACTTTCATTCATAGCTCATACTTCGTTACCTGGAATCTCATTCCAACTCTCAAGCTTGCAAATGCAATATTTACTTTTATTGTCATACGGTCGCTCTTGACACTCGCTACCTCTACCCGTATGCTGTAGGTTTCGGTGATGAACTATTTTGGCCTTTATGTGCCTTTAGGAAACTGCAATTTTCTGGAGTAAGTGAAACAAGCACGATGAACTATTATGTTTTCTTACTCGCCAATTTTCCACTTTATCATATAGTGAGAAGTATAGGGCCTGTGAGATCGGTCCCTATCGATCAAATTGGTGTCCCTAACACTCCACGCGGCTCGCCTCCTTGGAACTACGACTATACAGTAGGGCCTTACCTGTCCCTCGTAAGTTGCCTCTTGTTCCACGAACTTTACCTACTCGCTTCTACTGGTCGATTTTGGGTGCTCCTACTTAATGTGACAATAAAGGGTGTCTTATAGAATATGAAATGATAAATGATTTCCGTTTCTACTTCCGCTCGAGCTCTAATCTCGAAGCGCATTTCCACCTTAGTCCAATGGTGTTAATCTTGCTCTCTTACACTGTACTACTCCTCCTGAAACATGTTTTCTAATTCTAAAATAATTTATATTGGTGTGCTATCGTCCGGTGAGCTGCGTCGTGTAACAAGTGCACAAGCACGCATCCATGATGGCCAACCTAGCATATTGACCACAGTCGTTTTCTCGACTTGTTTCGTTTCTTCTTTAAACTAAGCAAGAAAGATTTGCAGCAGCAGCGTAATGGCCACTAAACTACTACAGGGTAGCTAGGGAGTGGCGCGTTCGTTGACTAGTCAGTAATTGGTTAAGTGCTGAGGCTAGTTCTTTGGCAGGCAAAGAATGGGAAATACAGAGGCAGAGAAGCCAAGAAAGAATGCTACCGCAAAGCGCATGACCATTGAGAATGGGAACCGTTCGAAAGAGTAAATTAAAACGCGTTTGGCGCAATTCATAGTGGTATTCATATCATATTGACCACTGTGGGCTGCGTTTAGGGCCGCAACGCCATCACCATATATTCCCCAGGAGTATGAAGCACTCCAAATTGAAATGGCATATTAGACCATTAGAAACAACATACATCCTCCCTCACTCACACTGAAATCCTCATGGACCCTCCTTGCTTGATGGAAAGAATAATGTAGTTCACTTGTTAGAATTCCAGGGCGTGGAAATAAAATTGCGTTGTTTCCAAAAATCTTATCGTTAATTACGGTAAGGGAGGTATGCATACTATTGTGGGTACTCAAAAGTGAAACCAAGTCGTCGCACCCTACCACCACCGGAAAAACCGCTCCACATGAACCATCCAACAGGCAAGTCCCGTGACCGAATGGGGAGCTTGGGTGCCTACAACCGGAGCAGAGAAATTAGTCCCCAGCATAATTGCATATTTTTCTTAGACTACTAACTTCAAGACACTTTATGCAACACAATGCCCTAATTAGTCATCGTGGAGAATAACAAGTACGAAATAGGTAAAAGTTCGAACCGTAATCGCAAACCAGGAGGATGGTGAAACACTCCCTCCTCTAGACTTGAATATAGTTTCCACTTTGAAAAGTAATAAAATAAAGAAGAAGCACATTTGGTTTGCAACCACGACTTGTGGACTAATTCCAAAAATTGCAGCCACACTGCCAAGCACATCACGTTCTTTCAGTAATTGAGCCGGCGCCCATAGTAAGACATCATCACATTACCCAACTACCTGCGGCACATTGAGTCCAAATAGGTACCATGTTTGAACTGTCATTTAACGACGCGGGTATTCACCAGCATTTTAACTAGTACCTGAGAAGCAGTCTCTGAAGCACCATGCTGTGTACATTTGTACTCTAGGTTTAGAGTATACTGCTCTAGTTTTACCTCATCCATTTGGATCACACTACGAGTAGTTGTATCTTGGTGAATGCCTTGCGCTTGTCTTAGCTACCCACTTTGTATTAAAATGTATCATAGTTTAGGCCCTTCTCGTGGACGTGCTTGCGTCGCAAGGAGGATCCTTGCGGTTAGAATGGCCCAGGCCACGGGAGGCTCAACACTCTAACCCATATTTGATATGCAAGGAGTGAAGGTAGAGACTGTTAGACTTGATAAGCTTACTCCTGTGCCTAGCCTCCACTCCCAAGCCCGTGGTATAATCTAGTCTTCCAATTCCGTCCGGCTACACTTGTGATATATATCCATGCATTAGATTTGAAACCTGTCATTTCCTTACATTCGAATTATCTGAATAAAATTTTTACAACTGATGCAGAAAAAATATTGAAGTTATTGGGAGGCGCTCGGCTCCCCACGATTCTCTCCTAAAATTACGAAGACCGTTTTTAGATCGAACCAATTTGAAACAACCAGTAGTAGTGTAACAGTGCGAGAAACAACCGTCCTATTTGGTACTAAGTAGCCTTAACACCGCTTCTTGTACTGCTGTTCAGGACTTCATGTGACTGGACTTGGTCTACCCAGATTAGACGTTGACTTTTGATCCGATCATCTGCTCGCGATGCTTTGGTATGATATCCACTGATACCGCTGCTGAAAGGATTCAGCTAGCTTATGATCGGCGTGGCGCGCTGTAGCGGCCGAACCTGATTTCGAAGTTGTGATTACGCACGGGTGACGGGCGACCCCTTCATATAGATCATCATGAGGTGGAGAAGCTGTGAACGGAATAACAGCCAATAAATAGGTATGAATGTTTCCAGAAATGTATCTAAACAATTCCCTCTGTTTAAAAGCGAGTCAAACGGAAGGAGTTCGTACGACCAGTGCACCGGGAAAAGATTAATCGATGTTTATTAAAGCACGTCTCAGTTGGTGGTTGGAAACGTCGTGATGAATCGACTTCTTGGGCGAACTGTAGAGGGATTCCTTTTAAAATAAATAAATAGTGGCGCAATCGGAAATTGAAATCAACCACACGTTCATTTGCTAGATCACACATTCCGATTGTTCTAGAAAGAGCTGAACAACGGAGTAAGACATAGGAGATAAGGAGAAGACACAGACATTGACGTGTAATATTACAGTCTATACCTATTGGGATAGTTCATACGGATGTCATGACGTTATGTTGAAGGTTGAATGATACAAACTGGGAGGAGATAGTCCTGCCCGATCAGAGTCAATATACGTCAATAATTATAACTAGAACATCGCAGTGCTATATTTATATGAGGTAAATTTGGTAAATTATCGGTTCAGCGGCATGCAAACAAAACTGGATCACATCATATTCCACATTGGTATAATTATACAACAACATAAACCGCTATTTCTAGGCTAAATTGAAACCACCTTAACCGTAACGTATGGAATCACTGGGTCTGGGTACGGTCGTTTGATTATACACTGACATAATAACAACTTCGAAAGATCCTAGCATAGTTTACAATATCAAGTCCTGGACGTTTTGACGGCGATTACCCAATAATTAGCACTTCCATTCGGCATCATATTGTCCATAGAGGAGTTAGTGGAGCGTTCATAAGGAAAGTGAACGAAGTTGCGGACTTCCAACTTGATAATTTAGTTTATCCAGGATGCTCACAATAGAAAGAAAAATGGGATGTATGAGCCAAATTAAAAGAATACACTGAAAAGAGTAAATAGAGTAATATGAGGAGAACAAAAAATGTAATATGGGCTTCATAACACACATCATATCATGACAATAACTGATTTCACGAAACTAACTTTAAACAGATTTACGCATTACAATTCGATCAACAAGAGTACAATTGCATATTCAATTTAAGTAAAGAAGCACTAGTAATCAAACAAAAGAGCAGTGACCCGCAGGCGTAGTACGTAAGACGCAAGAATTAGCATGGACTTTAATTGTTACAAACTTCAATCTGCTCCTAATCCAAGCATGTATTCGGGTTTGAAGCCTAGTCACATTTAATCACACATATCGCTGAGCTGTCAACGTTTATACAAAAACGTGAAAATTTTTTTGAATGGCAGCTGTGAATTTACTTCGTTTTGGAAGATTTCACATCTAGGAGCTTTTTGGTTAAATGGAGCATTACATCCTAACTACAACAACACCAGCAATCGTAATAGCATCAGTAGACTCCTCTTTGGAAACTGTGACATCACATCTTGCAAACATGGTCGGAAAGGAAGTTCCATTGAAGTTTTTGTGGACCGCAATAGAAAATTATAGGTTGATTACTGCTGAAAGGAATATGGAAAATCCAATAATTATTTTCCTTGCTGCTGAAGGGGGTAGACGGCATGACGAAATACAACTTGTCGTAAGAGCTGTAACGAGGGGAAGGGATTTACCTGAGTACTTCGTGACCCACCCCATCACTGCCGCCGGTGTAATGCCGAATCCACTGGATCTTCGAGCATTTGATTTCCCGTACAGGCTTTATCTCTTAATATTCAAACTTCCAGAGTACCCTACGTTTCAATTGCACTCACTTATTGTGATCACAGCAAACTTTAATTGCTTATGGAACTATAATGCTAACGAATTGGATATGATCATGACTTATCATGGTTCCAATGTCGTCATTTTTGGCAGAGCTATACTCGGGTCCTATATTGGTACGATAGATATCATATTTGAGGAAGTCCCCCGTTATTCTCCGTACTATCAAGTCTCGGTTCAGACCGCGGCCATATCTTTTACTATTGAACCGGGATAGAAGTTGACATTTAATATCAATCGCCTAACTATCCGATAGTGGTTGTTATTCGCCTGTGCTCAGATATGCATCCGTCAAAAAAACAGTGTGCCGTGGTTTCAGGAATACCTTGTTTCAAATGTGGTGATTTAATCCAGCTTTGGAAGAGATCCATTGGAGCTCTAGGAGAAGATGTAAAGAAAGTTAATTTTGATACAATCGAGCTACCTTCCCGTTCCGCTAGGCGATTTCCGTCGGATGGTGATGAGATGAAAACCTTCGCAATACACGAGAAGCAGACATATCTACGCCATTTTTCAAATATAAGTTCTATTACTCCTCCTACCTTAGAGACGCAAAATGTCTCTACACGTTGGTATCGTCGCATAATATCGGATATCTGCTCAAATTGGTGAGGCAACTGGTATCCTTGCGAGTTAACTACCAGACTTATAAATCTTGCGAATTACATCTCGGACTATGTGTAGGCATGAGATAAGAGTATAGAATATTCAAAGAAGACCATGACCTAATGCACGCCCAGGAAGAAATTCGCTTCCTTTGGACACATATTCAGGTCGGTGTCTCACGTTATATTTCTTGCTTCATCCGCCGCCTGGAAGGCTTATCTCTATCCGAGCAAACGTAGGGAGCATAGAGAGCTCCATACTTGTCATATCTTATCGTCTAAATATTGCTCTGGAAATCGCTGATGGGTTGCGTTATTTACATAGTGTGGGAATAGTTTCAGCAAATTTGACAAATAGAAAGATTCATATCGACAACATGGGCAAGGTGCACATGTATGATTTTGGGACTAGTGAGTTTACAAGTAGAACTAGCCCAACTTTTTAATTGAATATGACCTGAAGTGAACCGCGCATGAGCTAGTGATTCCAGACCATTTTTGTCGTGAATACAGCTTCCGATCATATTTACAGCTTTGGAGTCATTCTGTGAGAAATCCTGACGGAAGAATGTCCATGAATGGGTTAGATAGTCTAGTTACTTAGACTCCAACATACATGAAAATTTTCTCACCCATGCCAGTGAAGAAAGCTTCCGGCATTTACCGCTTTGGAATCAATCTGTGAGAAATCCTAACGGAAGAATGTCCATGGATCGCTTATGTGCAGAATGGGTTAGATAATCCCATAACTTAGACTCCAACACACATAAAAATTCAAATTGTTTTTTCACCCATGCCAGTGAAAACAGCTTCCGGTATTTACCGCTTTGGAATCATTCTTTGAGAAACCCTCACGGAACAATGTCCATGGATCGCTTATGTGCAGAATGGATTAGGTAGTCTCATCACTCAGACTCCAACATACATGAAAATTCAAAATGTTTTCTCACCCATGATAGTGTTTGCGTGAGACTCCTGAAGATCGCCCTGAGGTGCACGAAATATTCGACGTACTACAGACCGCTGTCCTACCTTCGAAGGGTTATCGATGAACGTTGTCCTCGTAGTTTTATCTGTCCTCTTTCCATCGCTGTTATGAGATACCCAGTCATATGTGCAGGCGGATATAGCTATGAGAGAAGTACGATTCATTCTTATATTGATCATCGTAAGACTATTCCAGTTACGGGACAAGAACTGGCGAGCCATACGTTGACAAAGAACGCGTGGCTAAGTAGAGCCATCGCTGCTTATGACGGTAATGCGGTCAGTTAACTTGCCTATTATCGAAGATAGTCCGGAAACAATTGGAAAATCTTTGATTT
Source organism: Synura sp. LO234KE (assembly GCA_015143735.1). Classification (NCBI taxonomy): domain Eukaryota; class Synurophyceae; order Synurales; family Mallomonadaceae; genus Synura; species Synura sp. LO234KE. The sequence continues at coordinate 1,786 of VKHC01000462.1, read as the reverse complement.
ATTTTAAACAAGAACTTTAAGGAAAACGTTACAGATCGTCATATTGATGACAAGCATACTCCTTTTTACATTATTACAATAACTTGTCGACTACTTTTTAAAGAATGCTATACCCATCGTAACTTTAAAAAAACGCAGGTTAACCATTCCTAGTTTGATCACTTGTGCTTCTTCCCTCTAGACATTACGATGATTTATTAAGCGTGGAAAAATTCTGCGACCTTGGTTAGCATCATTGTTACTCTTGTGTTATTATTAGTATTTGGTCGACTTCTTTCTTGATTGAGAAACTTCATCAGTTTCCCTATCAGATTGTTTCATCGTCAAGTATCAGACCTTCGTCATAATAATCAGGATGCCTTTCTAAAAACAATCTATATTCTATATTCATTTTATTTTTCGCGAAAAATATGGATTATCAGCAGATGGATTGAAAACGACTAATAGAATCGATTATCTGCAGATGGATTTTGGTGCTCCCATGTTTGACACCACTATCCTCGAAGCATTTCTTCCCAAGCAGTAGCGATGTGGTGTGCTTCTTGCTATTGGAAATGCTGGTGGTGAGGCAAGGCGCTTAAGAAGTTATTGGTAAGGGGCCTGGGCTACCTTCCCCACACGTACCACCACCAAACGGTGGAAAAGAGTTAAAACAACATATTCGTCGACCTCTTAGCTTGATTAAGAGGAACCGTACGATTTTCAACAGAAAATTCTCTAATTAAGAGATTCTAGGGGAAAGTCACTACTTTGGCACATATATGTGGGAATGACCTGATAAGGACAGGTTGCGATCCCTGATCCTGTTTAAAGCATTCTTGTCACCTATACCTTTTCTGTATGAAACTGAATGTGCGATATTAAACAAGAAAGTTAAAATTGACTAAACAAGAAGCTTGCATTTGCTCTATATCCAGATATTTTTATTGCATCATTGGAAATATGCATATATTAGCATAAGCCAGTGGTGGCTACAGGAAATACGGCAGTAGCAGCAGCTTATTCATGGTCGAGAAACTACGCATACTTCGTCAGCTGCTGGTATTTCATCCCTAGCAAAGATAGCTACCGTTTGCAACCGTCCACTAACCGAGGCTGTTGATGCTTCTTTACCAAGCAAGACTCCAACCCCAATATCGACAAGAATCTCTTGTGAGAGTATACCCATCATTTCTTCCCTCCTGTCTTCTACATCCGCCATGTTGTTCCTCTCTTCGCCCTTGCTCTCACCAACACTATGTATTCTACCCACTCCATTCCCGTCTCCTGAATCCACCATATCTTTCCTCTCTTCGCCCTTGCTCTCCCCAACACCATGTATGCTACCCTCAGCGTTTCCCCCCTCCGCTCGCTGCTCATCCAAATCTACAGAGTCAGGTCACCGCAGTGATGTGAAATTGAATACCGCTTACAGAAGTGTACCAGGTGACGTATTGACTAGTGTCACACTAATAAAGGCGATAATGTGCACCTGCATACCTGTACCATTTCCCAACCCCGCCCCAGGGCAACGACCTCCATCGACGTTCGCCCCGTGAGAGAGAAGTAAGCCCGCGATTGAGGAGTAGCCCAGAGCAGAGGCATAGGAAAGCATGGAGATTCCGGCCTATGTCACATTGGAAGGGGAAGGCAATGATCGAGCTCACAAATCACTTCCTAAGGGACATGCGATATGATATTACATTAAGTTCATCCCTCTTGCAGTCACCCACCCTTTGCGTTTCTGGGTCTGCGCCGTGCTGGAGTAGCAGACGCACCATATCCAATTGCTCATCCAATATAGCCA
>VKHC01000461.1:0-11813 GCA_015143735.1 Synura sp. LO234KE | reverse complement strand
GGGTTTGCAGCGAAATTTGTTTGCTATAGGCTTACGTACTGAATATACATCAATGGGATTAAGAGAGAATGGCAGGAGGAAAATTAAGATTTACTTACAGTCTGAGGCCACAGAGTATGCCGTGCACCACGTTAAAACAGGTCATGGAATCGTTGAAGTCAATACACTTACCGGCTGTGGCCCATTTACAAGGTAACATTCCAAAACCAATTATATTCACTGCTTATCATAATCATCAGCTTGAAGGCAGTACCGGCTATTATTCCGATAACAAAGGTAACGATACATCCGCAGACGGCATGAAGATAAGAATACATACCGACTGGGAGCATAGCACATAGTTTGACCAGAGGCCACAAGAATTAGGTTGGTCTCTTCATGACATGATCATAGGCCATCAAGTACTCACAGTCTATGGAATTTTACAGTTGAGAATAACATAATAAGAGTAGATGGAACAGGAACTTACGGGCTATGACGTAGTCAAGCGAAAGGATAATTACGCAGACTGCACATATATGAAATGAGATGGTCATTTTATACCATCTAAAATAATAGCGTAATCTTGTTTCAAATCATATTGAAAAGAGTTCATGAAATCGTACGGGCTAACAACGGAACCGCATCCGCCAGCAGAGGGCGCGGCCAACAGAAACGAGTATAAGAATTTTGATTATGTCAGAATAAGTAGCCGCTATGCTTCCTTCAGATAATCGAACACACCGTCTGGAAGTACTCATAAGTTATATGTGTATAGAATACAGAGTATGTACACTCACCGGCTACTCCCATACAAACAAGACAATCGGGAGCAGAGGTCAGAAAATCGACACATATAAAAATATTGTAGATATCCTCTACTCACCACCTGGATGGACATACACAACACATTCATTCAACAAGTAATAGATTCGATTTGTGGTGTCAATCTTACCGGCTGATTGAGAGAGAAGAAGAATGGAAGGAAGGTTCCAGCAGAGGTGAATATTAGGGCAGAACATACGCTCAAGAAGACTAACTCCATACATACCGTCTTCATCACACCATATGTATATTGTTAGTATTCCATTGACAGTCAGTGTTATGTGCCATTGCTCCTTACCGGCTATAGATACATATGCGAGCACAAACAGTTGAACAACTGATATCGCACTGCCTGTACTACAGTGCTCACCGCCTTTTTTGCATGTGATGGATCAGAACAGTCAAGTAAGGACATCAAGGACACTTACGGGCTTTAAAATTAAAACGCCAGACAGAGTGCACATCATACGAATTAAGGCAACGTGGTGGTGGTGGGTAATTATCGCACCGTCTACTCGAGCCAAACCAAATATAATTTAAATGCAAAACTAAGCCAGCGTAAGAGTTGTATGGATTTGAAACTTACGGGCTATGAAGAAGACAAGTGTACGTTATATCACACTGGCTTGCAGCTAATATGGAATGAGAAAGCGGTTTCATACCGACTAACATCGAAATTTCAAGGATACGTGAACAATTATTGCTATTTGAATTAAGAATCTTACGGGCTAATAAAAGCACAACCGCCGTTTGAAAGTCGTGTTGGGATTGTCGATGTGTAGATTATCATACGCACCGTCTTGTGACATAATATTAGCGGTGGGGGCGGTTACAATATGCATATGGCTGTTTTGGCCTACTACCACTTACCGGCTATCATCGTATAAGAAAAACCAAGACAAAGGCAGAATAATTTATACATATACGACTATCAAGTGATAAACCCCACTTACCGCCTATATGGAACAACACAACCGATCACTATTGATAGTGGTAAATATCACAGGTGGTCACAATCGCACCGGCTGGAGGGAAAAACGAAAGTGAATGTGAACGTAAAAGTTAAGACAAGTGGCTCATACCGTCTAAGCCAAAACGTATTCATTTATAATCAGTGAGCCAGAAAGGCTGCTCGGACTGCCAAACTTACCGGCTGTCGAAATATGCAAACAAGCACAACCAATGATCAAACCAACAGCCTCTATAAAAATCTTCTGCTTTACAACACTTACCGCCTTATATACAAAGAAAAGATAAAAACCGCATAGATAATACATTGACAATACTTACAGGCTAAAGAAGTCCAATACGAAATGTGAGTTAAGATATGTCACACGTTACCAAGGCAATATATTGGGTACACCCACCGTCTAGTCATCCAAGTTGAGCCAAAAAATACATCTAAACAGATGTCAAGCCCGTGAAGGAATTGTTACCGGCTAAGAGAGATTAGTAGAAAGTAAACCATATCACTTTCATCCATGTATACTAACTTACCAACTACCACCCCGCATATGATCGCGAATCAGAACCAAATAAAAAGTTATGGTAAGATTTTACTGCGGAAAACTTCGCCTGCGACAACTTACGTACTGAACGCACACCATTTAGGATAAGAGTGCTAATATGAAAAATAATATATACTTACAGTCTTTAGCCAAATTGTCAGTGTTCGCCAGTTTAAAACAGGTGCTTTTTTATTGTGGAATAGAATTGGTCAAAATACATACCGGCTGCAGTACATACACCAGACACCATCCCAAGCGCAATAATCCATATATTGTATATACGAGGGCTAGTGGGTAGTACCGGCTATTATTCCCATACCAGTGGTAATGAAATATCAGTCTCCACATTAAGATAAGGATACATACCGACTAGTGCGTCGGGGACAGAAAATACGTGTTTAGACCATTATCAACCCCCATTACAAGTACGAGTTCTCCAGGAAGCACTTACAGACTTGAGTAACACGATGGTAAACGAATAACGGTCATGAGAGTGTGTATAAAAAATACAAACTTACGGGCTGTGGGGTAGTGATTTTACATATCATGACAGGGTTACTCCGGAAATATGGAATGGAAAGCCCAAGTCATACCGCCTAAGTTAATAAAACACGTCGGAATCAAGGCGGGCAGTAGTGGACGTACTAAAAACCATCAATTGTAGCTTACAGGCTTATAAAGCACAACAGTCGGATTAAATATAAAAGCGCATGGGATAATTGCGTATATTTTAGTTAATCTAGTAAGAAATAATCGCCTTTCAACTAGCTCATACTCACCGACTAGAAAAAAATCAGATATTGAAGGCAACAATTTTCGCATATTGACTTACCGGCTGTTAAAAATTAATATGAACAATCGAAGGCGCATGATAGGTCACCGATATAAATTTGAAAGGGAACCGAAAACCGACACTTACCACCTGCACGCACAATCAATCGTCGGTTCACCTCTTCGAAGGAGTCATTTGTGTGAACAAACTTACCGACTAGTCCAAGTGGTTGATTGCAGCAAAAGAAACGCTATCACTTCTCGGAATTGAAGAAAGAGCAACGCCTCATACCGACTATATTGTACCAGATTAATAGCGTTCGGCGACCAGGAATACTGTTTTCAATAATACTCCTTACCGGCTAAATAAATTTATGATCACAGCTAAAACCGATTCGCTGTATGAATCGACCGCTTTCCATCGCTTACCGACTTGTATGCAAATTATAGAAAAGAACCGCATAGACAATATATTGATGATGCGTACATTCTGGACAAATGTAATACCGGAGATAATGTAAATTATGTCATACGTTACAAATGCAATATTCTGGGTAAACTCACCGTCTTTTTCAATTAGTCGCATGGGAAATGTTATATGAAATATTCAAATCTAACTGGATTTCATGCCCAGGTCAATAGTGTTACCGGCTAAGGTTGATAAGAATAAGTAAGCCATTTCGAATACGCACAAGAAATCCGTCAGGGTGAATAAACGCACCACCTACACCGGACACGGTCACCAATACGAGCCATAATGTATCATAACAAACGACTCAATACAAACAGCTTACGTACTAAGTAAAATTTAACGATAAGAACGAATTGAGATTAGAATTAAGGTTTACTTACAGTCTGCGGTTCCGTCGAATGTGTTCAAGGTATAACGCAATTCAACTTCAACGAAACCAAAGCGATTGAAAAGTACCGGCTATGAGGCAGTAAAATGTAAGCGCCATTTGGAGGATAAATTTGAAGAGAACGATATGAATTGCTACTAGGCAGTACCGGCTATTATTCCGATAATAAAGGTAATGAAACATTTACACACCGCAATAGGATAAGGATACATACCGACTGAGCGCATAGCATAGTGTGACCAGAGGACACGCAGTTAGGTCTCTTCATTGCAGAAACCATGGGCCATCAAGTACTCACAGTCTAGAGACCACAGAGATAAATAAATAGCAAATATATGAGTGTATGAAGGACAAACTTACGGGCTGCAAGGCGGTCAATTGTAAAACTTATTACAAGGACTGTACATGTCAAGTGGGAGGGTCGTCACTACCGCCTAGAGAAAAATCAAACCGCATCGACATTAAATAGATGGTGATCATAGTATTCCAGACTGTTAATAGCCACTTACAGGCTAATGAAGCATGGCCGTCGATTAAAGAATAAGCCGGAGGCCAACGAAGCACATAAGTATTGATATATTTCCTTTAAGATCATACTCGCACATACCGACTAGAAATAAACATCCTTAACGAGAGTATATTATGTCTCATATTTCGACTTACCGGCTATTCACGAGTTTACATCAGGAAACAATTTAATCAAACAAGTATGGGCCGGATAATTGTCAAATATGTTAATAGTAACGGGTAGCCTCCACTCACCACCTAGTAACAAACGATGATGCACCGCATACATCATATTTTTACCACAATCTTACCGGCTGTAAAAATTCATGCGGTAAAGGTCGATAAAATTCTCTTTTCCTCATTAGCGAGATGGAGTCTCATTACCGTCTAAATTTCAATATACCATACATCTAATATCACTCAGATGTAAATTGGATGTAATCCTTACCGGCTAGCGAAATATATAGGGACGAACGTTTACACAAACGAAATCCGAGTGCCCTTATTTTGTTACAGTGCTTACCGCCTGTCGTATGAGTAATGAATAGATCAGCACAAGCATAATTGAAATTATTTATGCAAAACCTACAGGCTGAAAAAAGTTGAACACCGGACATAGTAAGTTAGTTCTGTCTGACGTAAGAGGCGACTAGCTGGGTAATCTTACAGTCTATTCAATTCAAATTTAAAAAATTAGAGAAATTTTTCACAACATAAAAAATTTAGGGAGGTGTTATTACCGGCTGTAAATATCGGCATATAAATGCTCTCATGCTAAAGCTGATCGCAACTTTATCCGTATATTCAAGCTTACCCGCTACACCACGAGCAAGGTCAAAAAGCCATTACAGCTATCCATAATGATAGGATAGCTTCATTACGAACAACTCACGTACTACGGAAATAGCAAAGGTAGTGATCGGCGAAAGAGTAAGCGATACGTGTTCTACTTACAGTCTGGTAAGCGTTGATTCGATAATTACAAACGCCGTAATGAAGCGGTAAGACTTAATCAACGTCTGACTGTTAAGCAAGTGAACTGACCGGCTGTTTCATGTTTATCCGAGAATCGCGGAATGGTCCGGAGAACCAGCGTTTGGTTGATTCATAAGTTGATATTCAAACCAAATTTCTCGTGAGTCACAGAAAGCATATGCTACGAAGTGTGCGTACGATCTTCAGTCGATAGGCGATCCCCCGTACACAACGATACAATTAGGATTGTAGGAAGTGTAAACGATCATTATTACAACACGTACAGACTGACGAATATTGCGTAACGCGCACGGACAGTGCGACGTAATAATATTAGTTTTGTTGTTGCTCACGAGGGCTAATTGCTTACCGACTTAAGTGACCGCGATGGTGAATTTTGATCTTTCGATTAGAGGCAATAATAGAACTATGGCTTTGTCACATACCGGCTAATGCAGGAACGTATGATTGGACGTGAGTACATTCGGAGCAATTGTTCTTTACCGGCTATATGTACGCAAAAAAACATTTTTAAAAGATTTAAATTCTCAAAATTGGGACTTATATCTTCATACCGACTTCACAGTACGAGAAATAACACCAAAGCAATATATTATCAGGGACGCGTTTGTTCACGAAAGTGCTTATACCGTCTTTAAAATAAAAAGAGAACAGTAAATCGGGTTTTTGTGGTCCCATCGTGTTAAAAATCACCGGCTGCGTTTATGGACGCGAAGATAAGGATGTACGACGGCTTAGAAATGGAAGCAGTTCAAATAAAGAACGCACAATCTTGAGTGATTGAATCGAGAAAAGAACGCATTTAAGAAAATGGACAAATTAACTGATAGAGCCGGTGCGAAACATCGTTAAGCATTCTTACTTTCTGCAAAGCCGACGAAAGTAAATAGCGAGAGAGTAGGAGTAGACGCGATCGCATCACTCAATTTATTGTTTGCAGAAGTGAATACATAGTGTCGCAACTACCCACCGACTACGAGAGAATAAAAACTAAAACGTGTTTACGATGTACACTACTAACCGGCTGTTATAGGGTTCGATTGGCAGTCGCCAGGATTGTGCTGAATAAATTTCGACTTGGAATAAATAGATCAATATTTCTCTACCGACTAATTTTACAACAGCCGTATTTTCCCGTCCCGTAATAATAGTTAAGCGATGCAATTATTCTTTTTAGTTTATAGTATATACTTACGGACTGAGGGAGAAGTGGGTGTGTGTGTGTGTGAGAGTGCGTTGTGGAGGTATAAAGTAAACGCCGGGAGATCCCGCCGTTGTATGAAATATTACCGTCTTTGGTAAAGGTAGTTAGAATGAATTCGGTCAGGTACTTTAGTCTTCGAATGTCATATGAGGCAATTTTAATAGTACCGGCTATAGTGCAATTGCAACGATTCTTAAAAACTCGTTAATTCATGATGATGATGACACTTACAATCTGATGAGAGAAAACAATATTAGAGAGCAGTACTCATGAAATTGCATTTGTAAGGAAGATACTTACAGACTTCAAGTTTATTTGCATATGCAGTCCACCATTAAAGCAACAGAAACGGGCGGATGATTGTGCTATTCGACGGTTATAGCAAATGTGTTATACCGTCTGTTAGATAGAATTAATATACTGATATGAATGTATCGAGCCGTTTCTACGCACCGGCTTGAATGAATACAAATACAGTTACAAGCAAAACGCATATATCTTTTACTAGTAGCAATCTTACAATCTTGTGCATGAAAATGGTAAGACAACAAGCACAAGTATAGGACAGCGTGAGCTGGAGCACATGAGTTTGTTTCCCAGGAATTAGAGTTGCTTACAGCCTATAGTTTGGTTTCACAATACAAATTACTACTTTCAATTCCAGGAGAGGGTACCACATAAATATGTGGAATAGTAATACTCACCGTCTGCATGCCCATTGCAATCGAAACAAAATGAGTAAGGATAGCTGGTAACAATTTGCAAACATGTCTCCATGTAAACAAACCGGCTGTGAATCAATCAGATTTTAGAGGGAAAATTTAAAATGGTCTAAGAAGTCATGTATATCCGCCGGCTTCACTCACGGTCTATATTGCAATCGTTTGTTAACGTATGTGGTCGTTATCTTTACAGTAACTTACCATCTAACCAATACGATAGAGCAAAACAAGTTGACGCATGTCATGAGACTCCGTCTCCCTATTGCAGTTTGGTTGTATTTGTATTACCGTCTGTTTCAGATATCATCGAGCGATTACGACTTCCAATATTGGGTGATTTAAATTCCCGCTATATTCGTTACCGGCTGCATAAATGAGGATGCGATCAGAGTACTGAACACTGTGATACCGCACTAGACGTACCGGCTTCATTCGACACAAAGTGAGGGTGACCAGTAATGTTACAATTTTACGCAGTAAAACTTAAAATTAAGAAACGTACAACCTAAATATATTGTATTTAAAAAAGGAACAATGAAGGAGATAGATGGCTTACAGTCTAACGGTGGAGAGAAATAGTGCGCAAAAGAGCTTAAAAACAATTTTACTTGAATCGATCCCAAGTTCACTCACCGGCTTTCAGATGTAATTATCGGGCAAATTTATTCGAATTAAAACAAGTTTTCTCAAAGTGGGTACGCTGTACCGGCTGGATCGAATAAAGCAACGAGTAAGTTCCAATATCGTAATTTGCACGTAGATTGTTCATTGAAATCGGAGTTCCCCCACTTATAATTAGTCGAACTTACAGACTGTATTCCGCATCGCCAGTGCCCAGGATTTGGAAATATACCCAAGGCAATATCGCGCAGATTTAGAAGTTTTCAACGTTTCATTTTGTAGGCACTCTATACCGACTAAATCATTCCAAACATTATGACTTCGTGATGAACCAATCTTATGATTTCTTCCGAAGTCGGCATACCGGCTGGTTATGTCAGAATATGACAGAAAAAATTGTAGCAAAAGATTTCCTTCGATATTAGTACGGCGATCGATTTTTGTAACTGAATCGTACCGTCTTAACAGAAGGACACAACCAAGAGTAAATCAAAGTATTATCTTTGAGGAACACGTATACCGCCTGTTCAAACATTTCGTAACGACTCGAAGTATTCATAGAGTAAGACAATTTTCAATGAGTACTCACAGTCTGTAAATGTCGGCGCAACAGTATCGTATTAGGGTTGTTGACTCCGGTTCGAACGTGTTCGTGGAGTAAGAATTACCGGCTGACAGAAAACGTAAATCCGAGTATAGATCTGATACGGTAAGATAGAATAGTACTCACGATCTTGTATCGCGGACATGAAGACGAACGTAAGATGAGGCTTCAAGACTTGCGTAGCGCAACAAATCGAAGGCTAACTTACAACCTTAGCGGTGACAGGGACAAGCACAAATTAGTCATGTACTAGTCAAGCACGTTACAGTTACAGTCACGCGATGCGCTCCTCACCGACTTAGTGCAGTCGAGATGCGAACCGATTACGTCATGTCCAGATAAATATTTTCGGTAACTATATGCTTACGGGCTGCGAATAGGAAGTGGATTATGCTATCTCCGTTAATTTCAAATTTCCTCATGTTACGCTTCTTACTTTCTAAACTCCGGAATGATTATAAAACCGATTCGATTATTCTAAAGGTTTACTTACAAACTTTATTTATTGAAAAATAAAACGCGTCGCGCAGTGGCATTGTTTGAATGAGTTTCATCTTATCGGGAAGTGTTTAAGTACTCACCGTCTACCGCGGGTGTTAACCATTTCCAATGAAAGAAATTGAATAGTATGTCTGTAATATCTTTGTTTTCTTATGAGCAATTGACTCTCTTACCGGCTGTAAAATGTATTCAATTTACAAAATATCGATTATAAAGAGGTAACGTGTTCACTACAGTGATGGATTACCGGCTAAGGGAAATGATCAATTATTCACAAACGGATTTCTTCGGTTTAAATGAATATGTGTTATTCGTACCGACTGAGTAGGGAAGCGCCGTTGGGATAGGTGACCAAGTAGGTTCAGTCAGGTGGAAAGGGAGTAAAATTACCGTCTTTGTAAAATGCCGATTTGTAGAGTTGAATGAGAAACAATAGTAAGGTGATGGCTTATGTGAATTCGTTGATTATGGATACCGGCTGGAGCAGCAGAAATGGTTCCCGAGATTATAATTTGCCATCCATTCTTATCAGATATCACAAGTCCCACTCAATGTGTATACTAGTTACTTACAGTCTTCGTCGATTGAATGCGGCAGTTACAAGTAATGGCGGGAATTCCAGGTAAGATAACAGTAATTCATTCCCCAAACCAAGTGCTCACATTCTGCCGATATGAATTAATCCGCGAACCAAAATTTGGTAAATGCGTTACCGTCTGATGCATCCATATCATTGTACCAAATTGGGAACTCGTTTTAGAAATGGAGATTCCAAGAGTGCAAACCAAAGACTTACAGGCTAGTGTAAACAGGGAATAAGGTTTTCTCGAGGTCAAGCTTGAGCTACGGATAGGCCTACCGACTGTTAATTGGATACAATAAAGTGATCAGATGTCAATCGAAACAATGAGTACGATATTCTATGTGGAAGAAGTATTAAGTGGGTGGAGTTACTCACACTCTGAAAGGTGGTAAAGGAAACAACAATATATTACAAAGGATGCATTTGTAATCACTTATTTAGAGCAACCAAACTTTACTCACCGGCTAAGTTGAACAACAAAAAGTACGATGGAGGAACAGACAGCCATTACATCGATGATATCAAAGGATCACAAACACTGATCCAACTTCAACTTACAATCTAGATATTTGATGATCGACAACCATTATTTGCAAATTATTTTCGCTTATTGACGCGTAATTTGAAATATTACAATCTAATACAAACGATTCAATTAATGTTCAGTGCTTTTGTAGTAGTTTAAATCACCGTCTAAGGGCGGGCCGAGATAAAGATGTTTAAAGGTAAATGTAGGTCGAATGCTGTGCAAATATACTCACAGGCTTGGGAGTAAAACCAGATAATTAAAGCGCAATCGATGCCAATAGTTCAAAAACATGTACCGTCTAAATGCAGTTCCATTGAGATAGGACGTGTGTAACAGCAAATTGTTTCTTAGAACACAACATACGCTCTGATAAGAGCAGAAGGACGATAGTTACAAATAAGTGCAGCTAGTCCTTCATAGAGTAAAGTAGCTCACGGTCTAAGGCGGGATTGAAGTTATTGAAAAATCATTCGAGTGAGAACGGGGAGGAGCGATCACATAAAGTATGAGCTCACCGGCTATAAAGGGATCAGATTGTACGCGGGAAGGGTTACGTTAGTTAAACTATCGATGGGTAATAATATACGTACAATCTGTGCATATATACAGTATGTAGATAAATTGGTGAATTGAAACCCGATCAATAGTAAGCTGACCGCCTGTGATTCAAAATATTTATATGAGAAATGCAAATGATCTATAGAGGAATCTTTACCGTCTGAATTTCAATCAATCAAACAATCGTTGGAGTTGTACGCAATTTCGTCATATAAAAAATCCCTGTGCAAGAACTGATGTTGTAGTCTCACCGGCTATGGAGTATGTGTTGGGGACAAGCGTGATATTAATTAGAATACAGAAGCATTTAGAACGAAAGTCTTCAGAGTCGAATAGCGAACTTACAATCTGGCGTATACGTTTGTTTAACATCCATATTAGAAAAGATTTTCCATCAGACATCGCATCCAAAACCGATATACGTCTTTTACCAGCTGCAAGTAAATTCATATATGCGGTACCGGTATAAATGAATGTAATTAATGCAATATTCGAGGTTTTACCGTCTAACATGGCCCATAACCAACATGCGTAGCCAATCGAGGGGATGCTTAACCAAGTACAGATGCGCTTGTTAGACAGTTACTGTTACCGGCTGGAGCAGGCGACGACATGGTTCATTATTTCAAAGAATAAATGACGAGTAACTACTATATCGAGGTTTGTTACCGTCTTTGAGTTTAGAGGTGGGCAAGAGATGAGCATTCAACTTTGTAGAAAATGGTGGATCCGATAGTATACCGACTGCACGAAGGCCCATTATGAGGGTGGTAATCGAATCTGGACATCTATTCCTCTTACAGTCTACGATGCAATTGCACTTCAGGGATTCACCGTAAGTTCTCATTGTGTAAGCTTACGGGCTGAATAATCCATTTGATTTGTTAGCGGAGCAAAATGTAGCCACAAATATAAGCAATAGTCCATGGCAATATAGCGATGTAATTGCTTACAATCTAGAAAGATATTCGCTCAGAGATCACGGAATGTATCAATCAAAGGTCTAGCGTGTACAACAATTACCGCCTGTTTCATCCCAAACCAC
>VKHC01000460.1:0-11829 GCA_015143735.1 Synura sp. LO234KE | reverse complement strand
GAGCAGAAGTCTGTTTTCGGTTTGAACGTAAACGACGACAAGTGGAGACACGTGGCTTGGACGATCGACCCGAGCGGGAATTGGTTAATATATTTGAATGGAGCTCTGCATAAGAGCTTCCTCAACAAGTACTACCCTAATAGTGTTACCTTTTCATCGAACCACCTCGGTATGAGTCCTTCAATGGAAGATCCTTACTTAATAGGAGCCATAGACGAATTCTATTTGCTCCAGTCTGTGTTGTCAGAGGCTCAAGTACAAGAGCTGTATAATCAAGGTTAGAATGACGTCTATTAATTCGTATTTTCTGGCTGAATGATTGGAATCATTCATTGTATTACTCAAGTACATTTGAGATGAATTGCTTGCTAACCTCGTGCTCATGTCCTGCAGGAGCTGCATACGTTCGGAGTATCACTTCTGAAGACTTCTCTACCCCAGGTATCTCGCCTCATCAAAACTCTCAGATAATGATACACCCACCTGGTAGTGCTCATTGATTCCTGTTCCTTAAGGCTGCATACATCGATTGATAACCACCTATAAAATTCTCTGTTTAACCTGGTTTTGAATCTCTAAACCGGGACGGTGACATTCTGCATAAATAATAGTTACACTCATCCGCCGCCGTTCAATTGAATTCCTACGTTTTCTGCTATTTATTGGTTTGCATTGGTCTGCTGCTGATTTCGTCGTAACATGGTTCTGTTTTCAGGAACACCGCTGTATATCTATTACTCGTTTGACATCGACACTATTTCTGGGTCAAGTCTAATGAACTTGGGACCTGAGGGATCTGCTTACAACGCCCAGCTTTACGGAAGCCCTACAATCACAACTACAGACTATATGGTGGGGACGGGAGCGTTGCAGTTGTCTGCATACAAATCCGTTAAAATTCCCGCCTTCAAAACAGGATCAACGGGTCTAAGTGTCGCGTTTTGGTTCAAATATTTCGAAAAAAGTTTCTCCCGAGAAGTAAGCATACTGGATTTTGGAAACGGTTATACATCAAATAATATCGGATTCGGGGTCTCTTATTGGGGCGACTGTTACGTATCAATTGCAGACAACACTCAGACGTACAGGAATGACTTCATTTTCGGGTTTAAAGTAAACAACAACTTGTGGAGACACGTGGCTTGGACCATAAATTCAAATGGGGAATGGTTAATATATTTGAATGGAGCTCTGCACAAAAACCTGGGACACGTATTCTATCCGAATGCAGTTACGCGATATATCAATTACATCGGTAGAAGTGAGCTAATTTTTGCACCATTTTTTAATGGGGCAATAGATGAGTTCTATTTGATCCAGTCAGTGTTATCAGAAGCTGAAATACTTGTGCTGTATGATGACGGTAAGATTACCTTATAAGAACTACCACGTGGACGGTCTAATTCTGATGCGTGTGAAGATTTGTAACAAAATATTGTAAGAACCTCTACGTTTTTCGGCACACAACGCTTCGGTTTTCTCGCAATTTTTTCCCATTACTCCATTTATCTGCACCTCTGTTGTACGTAGGCTCTGCCCGGCTTCCCCCAAGCAGTGATTTACCCTCTGGTACGGTCAGTTCCGGTAAGTAGCTTCTCAGGGTGATTAGCTGACATGAATGATATTGCCTTTGCGGTAGAGATTGCGCCTAGCACTTTTATGCGGACTCTCAAGCTGTCTGTGCCATCGAGTTCACTATGTTAGAGTTGTTATTAATATAGTGTCATAATTCTATTCTTAATGTACAATCGCACCGCTATTCGAAGTGTAACTTGTTGCTCATTGGTAAGAGAATCCATACCCTGACACTATCATATACGAAGCCACCTCTCTTGCTGTGATAGGTATTTTAATACTAGACTGTGTATTTGATCCCGCACTCACATATAGATAGGAAGAGAGTGAGAGTGAGAGTACCTTCACGATCTCCAAATGGTAATAATTTGACTGAGTTGGGGTCTCATCTGAGGGAAAATGCTGCAAAGTGTTTGTGTCAGCGTTATTAGCGATCATAATCATTGTAATTACTTGTGATGGTGCTGTGCTTTTGCTGAAACGGTTAGTTCAATCATCAGAGTGGAAGCACCTAGATTTTGAAAGCTTTGAAATCACTTTATTATTTTATCTATCTACAATTGCGTGTAGAATAACCAATCTATTTTGTGCCTGGTGTAGTTGTGACCATTGCACTCTGCGCTGTGATATGCCGTCAAAATATTCGACCTGTAGTTGTGTTCTTTGAAGGAACCGTGTGTGTAATCAAGAACAAGATGGAGTTTGCCGTGGGCTTACGATGGATTCTTTGCTAAGAAGTTTTGCCTGTTAAAACTTAAGATTACATGATCATTTTCTAGCATGCATGTGGGTGAAGTAGTGCCTCGGTTTCTACTTGTTCTGGAGTAATAGACTCAAACAATTTAATTTAATTGTTGTCGTTTAAATACGTTATCATGTGAACGAATATTATCTCTTGGTCCTAACAACGCTTTAATATCTTGATTTTAGGTGAACTCTTCGAGGACATTCCTGCCTTTTTGAAAGGCATTCTTCTAATCCTGGCAATCTTCTTCGTCTTCTTCTGCTGTTATTGCTTCTTCTACAAGCGAAATCGAGCCATGAATACTCGCTCGGATAAGACTGGAGGAGAACCGAACTACGAAAAGTTGATGAACGAGTCTTGTATCGTACTGGCCGGTGAAGAAATGTTAGCAAATAATACAAACCCATCCGCAATACTTGCACGATGTGGAACTGACCAGAATGACGCTGGTGCTATGACTGCAAATGCTACAGGACCTCATATCGATATTCAGCATGTGGAGGTTGAGAAGAATACAGTGGAGGTTGATAACTTTGGAAGAGTTCTGGCGGGTAAAGTTGTGACAGGAGAAGTGATCTAATTCAACAATATCCGACGGACATAGAACTCCATTAACTTTTTTGGCGATAGCAAGTGAACGCGGTAAAGCATTATGAGTAGAGTTACTTTTTCCCCCTGATTTGTCCTGATTTTTATACGGTTGGTACTTCCACTGTTTTTTGTGATAGCAATTATTACCGAACATCTTGTAGGTATCTTGTATGGCCGGAAAAATTAGAACAAACAGATCAGAATTAGATAATTACGCACGCACGCTCCACCCCATCGAACGAACCACTGCTCTATGTGCCACGCACATGGTGGCGAGTCCCGTGTGAACTAAGGGGAGAGGGCAATATGAACGCAAGCTATTGCGACGCATTATGGGGCGGAGCAACAAAAATCACACCTACTGAGTGGTAGCCTCGTTTCTTACCACGGTAGCCCAACACTGCAAGGCGTCGCTCCAGTGCCAAAAATCGATCAACAACCTCTTAATTATTGCAGTTACATCAGTGCACTGAATTCCGTTTTTAGTAAGTATCCATTCATCGCTCGGCTCTTCAGAAAAACTTTGCAGGAGTGTACCGTAAGTAGGGTCTAAGACCTAAAACGGAGCATTTTCTGTAATAGAGCACAGCACAGGCAGAGTAAAATAGAAAGAAACAGAGAAGCAAATTAGAGTGATAAAAACTTGAGATATGATATAGAAATTTTTTGGAAATTGAGAAGAGTGAATTATGTTTAGATAATTATTGTGGCTCTTACGAGAACACCAGATTATATGAGCATGGTAACAGCAGGTAAGAAAGAGGCGGATAATCTGAAAATATAGTAAAGTCGAGAGTAAGATGTAAAAAAAACAAAGAACCAAAATGCGGATGCACCTAGGCGCTGTAGATATTGCGAGCATTGCGGTCGCATGAATATGCTTCATGCTCAATTATACGTTCAGACGTAACCAAATATTTCAGAGGAATATTTATAAACTACGCGGAATTTGAGGGCTAAGTGTGTAAAGTTGACAAAAATTTAAAGCAGAATGGAGGTAACATTGAAGTGGTAGATTCTCGAGGGTGGAATATTGACGCGGAGAAATAGAGAAAATCGAAATAATTATCGGTGAAGCGATCGCTGGCATATTAAAAAATGATGAGCAAATTGATGACGATGAAATCGAGGATAACAATAATTTTAACAATATAGATCGTTGCGTGAATCAACCTGATATTTTTTTTCAAGAATTCGGTTGTTTCACACTTTTATGTGTGTTGATGACTTATGCCAAAAGGCTCTTTATACGTCGTTTCAACGTTTAATATATGCAGCAACTTATGTAGGCAGGAGGGACGTGAGAAGAGCGAGAACCCGGACTATAACGACGAGGATGACATCGAACTAATAGTACACATAGAAAGGGTGCGACGCGCGATTACATTGAAGCCGAACTAAGTCCGGTGCTCACTTTGGGCAAGGAAACCAGTGGAAGAAGTTTTCAAGGAAAAGTTACTTCGACGTCTGATAACAACGATGGTAGTTACTCGTTTACGCCTGGTGTAAGGTCTACTGTAGGCTCTTATAATTATACAACCACAGTCTCGTCTTTCAATTCTGGAAGTTTAAGCCAAGGGATAAGAACGTTCAGAGATGTAAGAAGGACCGAAAACGATCCCAACCTTAACCAAATAAATGCTTCTATGGCTCGACAAAGGTGCGAAACACAACAATTTGAAACCAGAGGAGTCAGCAGCACGCGCAGTTCTTTAGCCTATCTCTACGATTTCGTTCAATTTTTTACACTGCTTAAATACCTCACTAATCGAAGTAACAGATGATTAATAACCAATACTCTATACGCCGTAATTTATGTGAATAGTGATTCAAAGAAGTGTGGCGCCTGCATTCGAATCGTTGCACAAGGAGACAGAAAACATCAATCATACGAATCTCATTTCTTTTGTTATTTAACAGCGGGCAATTTCTTGGATTGCTCAAGCTTCGTTGCTGGACATAATTGGAAAGCATGCACTGGGCTACACTAAAAATCAGCTCCAATCAATCACCACAAAAGGAAATGTTGTGATCCTATTCCAGCACTGACAATCGTTGAATACATCATGTCATAAGAAATAGAATGAGCATAAAGGTGGCTAAGACTAGAATAAAAAGGTAGCTAAGACCAGACTTTAACAAACAGATCGGACCCATGCCCTTATTATGCTTCCAAAGTCTACATAATCACGTTTCCCACATAACTAACTTAGTCGAATACCTTCTTTTAGATTTTAGGAACCTAACCTGTAGCATTAATGAGGGCTTGGCTATAGTTTGCCTCTGCGACAATAAGGTTTAAAAAATGTGTCTCCCGGCGGAGTTTGCGCGAGATTGGTAAAAGCCAATTGAAGCTCTTGAATGAACAGAGCAGCAACGGATGGCGATGACTCCTGATAAATTCATTGTAAAACGGCGTTAGCTGGCTTCGTTGTTTGACTATTAGGACAGCAGGGCCGCCAGGGTTAGTCTGCTTTTCTAGTAGTATAAATCTAGGGAAGGCTGCTAACTGATAAGATTATCCCTAATCTTGCTCTTTATGTTAGAAAAAATGAATAAGCTTTCTTTGTTCTACTTAACCGCGTGTTCGTTGCGCTGAGGGAGTTGTGGGCGGTGCCGCTTGTTGAAGCGATTCTTTTGGTGACTGCGGGTAGGTAACAGCTACCACTGGCTAGTATAGGATAGGACGTAAAATACTGCACTAGCTACCTTTACAAAATTTGAAGGAGCGAGGCACGTAAAACTTTTGATTATTAACATAAAAAGTCGGTAGTTATGAGGAATATCACACTAGACCCATAAATATTAGCGAGCAAGAGCCGCATTGTTAAGCCCCTAGCTTGTAATATTGGTGCTTAACGCAACCTAGGATACATTCTTTCGCTTATTCTACCTAATTTCTCCATTACTGCTTCCCCGAGGAGCGTATTCGCCACAAAACACTTGGGGAATACTGTGTAGAGTCGCCGAACCTCAAATGAACTCCTGCTCACAGGAATAGTCTAAAAGCTGTTCTCCAAACATGAAAAATGAGAATACTTTGGTTAGAAACTCTAAATTTTAATTGCCTCGTCTATTTTTAAAAATTGTGAAAGTGTTCAAATGTAAAAATAGACACATAACCGCCATAGAGTGAACCTAATTTTTGTGTGTGTATTTGTACACCGTTGTGTTTGAACACTTGCACAATTTTTAAAAATAGGCGAGGCAATTAAAATTTAGAGCTTCTAACCAAAGTATTTTCATTTTTCATGTTTGGAGAACAGCTTTTAGATTATTCCTGTGAGCAGGAGTTCATTTGAGGTTCGGCGACTCTTTACAGTGTTCCCCAAGTATTTTGTTGCGAATATGCTCCTCGGGGATGCCGTAACGGAGAAATTAGGTAGAATGGGCGAAAGAGTATATCATAGGTTGCGTGTGTGCGAACCAATAGAACCAATATTACTAGCTAGGGGCAAAATCGCGGCTCTTGCTCGCTTATATTTTTGAGGCCTATATTCAAGTCCACTAATTTTCTAGATGAGAAGGTATATTGGTAGCGAGTTAGCATTTTACTTCCTATCCTCCATTAGCTAAAGATAATGGTACCCGCCCGCAGCCAACAGCAGTGGTTCTACAAGCGACATCGCCCTACAAACCAAAGCGCAACGAACACGCTGTTAACTAGTACTAACGAAGCTTATTTATTCTTTCTAACGCAAAAGACAAGATTACGGTCAGTCTTATAAGTTAGCAAACTTCGCTAGATTCATCCTAGAAAAATTAACTCATGGGAATACCTATGGCGGCGGGCCCTGTTCAGTGCGTTCTACGAGTCAAGCAACGAAGCAAGCGTACGACTACGCGAAATGCGCTCATGCAGCGGATGCAAGAAGAAGAAATGAGCCTACTTAGCACTAAAAAATAAATGTTAAGAGGAAAACTCATATACGTACCATTTCGTAGGAAACCTCGAGCCCTCAAAATAAAACGACCTCCGCAGACGATACGAAACAGATGCCAAATACCCGCTCGATCAAGGATGCAAAATATTCTTGTCTTACACTGAATATAGGGCAAATATCCCCAGAGCATATCTTATTTCACGTCCTATAATTTCATGAAGAGCAGGGAAATGAAAAATAATAATATCAAAATTGATCACAGATTCATCTCCTCTTTGTCTGAAATTTCCAATGTCGAGCTCGATTCAAGCAGGCTATGACAAGGCCATCCTAACCTATATTTCCGGTAATATTTACATTTCTTCGAGGCTCTCTGATCATATTAATTAACATATTCAATTTAACTCAAATCAAAAACAAATGCGTGTTGTAGCGTAAAATACGCGCAAATGTAAGAAAAAAATACGGAATAGGCGTTCAAGCGTATAAAATTTTGCGTATAAAATATTTTATACGCGCTTTTTCTTATACGCCAGCGTATAGAAATGAGCGTGTTCAAATAATCTCTATTTTAATTGTTTGTTTATTTATATTTCAGCAATAGTTACAAGTGCTCCTTGGGTAAGATCACCGCAGCGGGCTCATGTGCATCAAACGCACCAGCATACTATAGATATATGAATTAATATTGAAGTCTCCATAGCATTTTAAATATTTAATGTCGGAAATAGGAAGTATTGATCACAAATTTATTGCACTTCTTTTTGCAACTACAAGATTCCTCGGGATATCCTGGTCATACTGAGGAGGATCTCTATGTCGTGAATCCTTCTTACAAACATTCGAAAGTTGTGGGCACAATATTTTTGGTACGGTTGGTTGATTAAGAATTGCTACTGCCAATTTCTCTTCTTGTGAGTAGCTCTGTTAGTCTATCAAACGCAGTCCAATTCGCAATTATTGGCCGACATCTATTTTCTATATAGTCACAGGTTTTAAACAACACGAAGTGGATGGAAAATTGGATCGTGGCAAGAAGAGGACCTGTTAGGGTGGCGGGAGGTAACAGGGTCTACAACCTCACCTGGTCCACCTTCTTATGACTCCAACCATTTGACTGATGTTTTAAACTTAAATGACATGAGATGTATTGCTTCATATTGATATATGAGGTAATGGGGCAAACTATGCTAATGATGAATTAGATGTCAGTTTTAACTTTAAATTAGTATATGTTTGAGTCTTGTATAATCTGTATTCCCTTATCCGGTATTAAACGTAGAAACACGTATCCAGAAGAGTCGTGGTAGATTATCTTGAGGTCCGTGCAAAAGTATTCCTAAAGTGCCGGTAAAGTACCGGCCGGTAAAAGGGTTACTAAACTGTCACTTGAGAGTGTTAAGTCGTGTCTCATTACGGCTGTAGTATTTTTGCACTTTAGTGGTACTTCCGTAGACTTTAGTAAAAATGAAAATTAAGTTGCTGTACTTTAGGAAGATACTTTAGTACTAGAACTTTAGAAATTGAAGTTTTACCGTACACCAAAGTTTGCGGATGGGTCGCATTGATACTTTAGGATATGCTTTCGGGATTCCCAGACCTAAAACTTAAGATTCAAAAGCAAAATTTTAGATCCTAAAGTAAACAAAGTAAATTTTTATAGTTTTACTGCCGTGTTGAATTGATGCTGGTGAGAGTGATTCATTAAAATTTATAGAGAAGCTGGACGCACTTTAAATGTATTTTACCGGTACTTGCAAAATGCTTTATCGGATGCCTATGTGTTCTGCTTTTGGTAAGCAAGCGCCAACAGGAGGTGGGAGCGGACCAGGTGCCAGCCAGCATAACAACCGGCCGCTGATATTAAAAGCAGCTAGAAATCGACATTCGGGATGATAATGACGTGCTGCGCGATGATGTCCACAAACGATGGGGTCGGTCTGGTGTGTCAATAAAAAACTGGATTTCAGTTCCTATTTTGAGGAACCTTCATTACCACATCTACATTTGCACTAATAACTATCAAATAATGACGGGATCTATATGCATGTGAAGCCATGCAATCTATAATTTCCCCAGTTCGCGACGAATTTTAGATGGTACAAACAACACTCAGCGTTATTCTTAATATCACACCTTTTTACTATCCCTCAAGACTGCTGTATATTTATTAATTAATTAATATGAATAAAACTTAAAGACTTAATAATCAGCATAAAATAGCGAAATTAATATCCCAGTGATTTCATATGCTTTTCAAATTCAGCTTCAGTACAATATTTGTTAAGGCATTCATTCACTAAAAAGTAGCCATAAAAAGCAAATATCTGTAAGTTGTAATATTAAACTTACTCAGACGATTTTCTTCTCGGCACTTGAACACCACCATTAATCCATTAACTTTCGCACATTCTCCAAAGGCCTTCGTGTAGTCAAAGCAACGTAATCGAGCCTCTTTCATAAATTTTATCCGCAACACCTAATTTGTAATAAAATTAAGTTTGTGCCATATTATCGCAAAACAAACCTCCTCATTCGCTTTTCTTAGAGACAGTCTCGCCTCCCTGGCATCAGTCTTATTTACCTCAGGGCTTGCTTGCATCAGGTTTATCGCATATGATTGTACGTAGGTCCGACTGAGCGCCCGTTTTGTTCAGTTACAAGTTATTCAGTTATTCATAGTTATATTTGCTCTGTTTTTAGGTTCATCCTCGAGAATTCAACATGCTCTTTGATAACAGCGAAACGGTTGATGCGTTTAAAGTTCGTCTGCAAAAATCTAAAAGTAAATCATCAATATTAGCTGAGACGGATAAAAATGGGTGCTCAGCACTACTGCAGGCATGCTGCTTCCCCGACGTTTCATTTGTCAAGTTTCTATTGGACTCTGGAGCAGATATTTCCTTGAAAGATACTTCATGGATGTGGGGCGCCATGCACTACGCTGCCTGGAAAAATAACTACGGTAATTTTCTATAAAAAATCTTTCAGCGTTTGGGATATTTAAATTTGAAGGACAGAAACTATTCTTCTCTTATTGAGTCGCGGGTTGGGCACTGAAGAGAAGGATCAATATGGTAAAACACCTCTACACGTGGCAGCAAAGTATAACATGGTTGAAGCTTCTTTAACCCTCCTTCGAAACGGGGCAAATTTAAATGCGTGGACGCATGGAGATGATGGTTACACTCCTCTCCATTATGCTTGCCAAAGTAATAGTCATGATGTGGCGCTTATTTTTGTTGAATGGGGTAGTGATCTCGACGTTGTAAACGACGTAAGAAGAATTGTATCTAATTATTCTTTCGATGTCTTAACATACTCCTTACTTTCGTTCAGGATGGCGTATCCGCTCGCTCGCTTGTGCGTGGAGAGCGTTACCTAGTAGAATCTAAGATCGGTCAGTTAGAGGTAAAATTGGCTTTGAACTTTCGAAACACGTACTTGCGTTAAATTATTCACCTGACACGTTTCCACACATTCCATTCCCACCAACATCCTGACTCTATATCATTCAGGCCGCGTGGTCTCCAATCCACGTGTCTGCACGAAACAACGACATATCGGCCATCAAAGCGTATATTAAGGAGCGCAAGGATTTGAACAAAGCCACCTCCGCGGTAATGAAATGTGTGGACGTGGACGTGACTCCTATCTCACTTCCCCCTGCATCGATTTCTGACCTGGAACCTAAACACTCTCTTCTTCGCTTTCTGCATTTACTTCTTGATTTCGCTCCTCTTCTTCCCTTTTCTTCTCGTTCCATCGCTGCCGCGGAACGCCATTCAGTTGCCGTAAGCAGCCTTTTGTTTCCACTATTAATTGACCAAATACACTTCTAGCATACATGACCCCTCCTCCTGCACCTCAACTCACTCCGCTTGTTCTCTCCGGCTCGCTATCACATGACTGGTGGCTTGTGTGCAGTCCAAGGATACCCTGCTTCACATCTGTGCGGAATCAGGTCATCTAGAGGCTGCGAAACTGCTGATTCAAGCGGGGTGCAAACTCAACCTTCAAGATAAGGCAAGTCTTTGTCTTATGTCATACACCACCCCATCGATTTGCCTTCCCCCGTCCTTAGGGGAAAACTCGGTATCTACCCGATATTGAATTGATATATTGATCTAGCCAACTGTCCATGATGACAACGTGCGTCGACGTACGCGAACTTCTATAGTACTACATGACTACATCTCATTCTCCCTCATCACATGATAGCAAGCGTCTACATGTTGAATAAACCTACCTGTCCCGCGGTCTTATAATTTTATTTGTTGTCTTCAGCACAACGACACGCCCATGCACCGAGCGATTCTATTCGGGCGAATCGAACTCGCGATACTGCTGTTGGATGCCGGAGCAGACGTGCACGCTGCCAATAAGGTAACCTGCTGCGTGACGTCTACGTCGCTTAGTAAACGAATTGGTTCATAGCAGGAGTGTAGATCAGAGGATGTACAGTCAGTTAGTTATAGGTGGCCGGGCATAAGTCAGGAGAACGTTGTGAAATTGATTGTATCGGTCGATGCTCAGCCTACTGTACCACGCTGTGATGTGACAGGACAGCAAGAAACCGTTCGACTGTTTCGCGGATCCGAAGGAGCGCGTTGCGTTCCTCACCGGGCGTACATTCACCGCTCAGCAACTGCAGCTCAACGTTTACGGTTTGTGGTTCTATCTCATCCAAGTGACAAACATGCCAGAAATGCGGGACACTGTCCTGTCCTACGTCACAGCGAACCCCCAGTTGGCAGAGGTGAAGGATAAAGAAGGACGTATGGCTCTAGAAATGGCGGGAGCAAGCAGCAAGGAAGTGATGCAATCGGTGTTTCTAATTCACGGCCGTTACCGACTGACCGAACCCCGTCCAGAACACCAATCTGCCACGTGTTTGGTTTACAAGGCTTTGGACGAAAACGTGCTTGATGAGAATGGGAAGCCGATTCGCGTGGCTCTTAAATTCATGCGAATAAAGTCTCAGTTTATTCGGGAGATAGACGCTCGAGCCTGTGACTTTTCAGTGGATTATGT
>VKHC01000458.1:0-11843 GCA_015143735.1 Synura sp. LO234KE | reverse complement strand
ACAGAGAAACGGACAGAATCTCCGTAATCCGGTTGGAGAAGAGCTGGTCCGGCGCGATGAGATGCCAGGCTTGACCGAAGAGGTATGAACTCGTCGACTGGGAGGAGTACAGGGAGGAGCAATTCCTGGAGTGACTGAGGTAAGTCGAGGAGTCGCCAAGTCCAGTGATCTCCACTCCAGACGATGTCTGCATACGTGTTCAGGTGCCGGTCCCGTATGTAGGCGCTCTGAGCTTTGGTCCATTTGGAATTAGATCGGAAGCCACCAACAAGAGAGTCGGACAGCTGGGGTGGGGTCGCGCGGGATGGGGCGCGAAGCGGTTTGGTAGGGCAGGTATTTCCCTTCATACCGTAGGACAGAAAAGGTTAGAGATCCAGAAACCCGGGCGGACACATTGCGGGGTGAGAGCAGTGAGAGGTGTCAATTTCTTCACATTCTTTGAGAGACCACGAGGAGAGGACACCGACGTACGCGCCTCGGGCATATAGACATTTGGCCATCACCAGATTGATGGCGCGTGGGGACGCTCGCTTGATGGACAGAGCACGGATGGTGATTATGAGCTTCTGTTTCATGAGCTGAAGGGAGGTGGAATCGGTAGGGTTGATTGGGTAGAGTACGCCCAGGCTTTTGAAGGTTCTTCGTGGGATACCCATCCTGCTGCATGTATCTGGAGAAGCTCCGTGTCGTCGGGCGGTTGCGAGAGGCCCCCATAGTGGAAAGCCCGGAGTTTGGATGTGGCAATCGTGAGTTTAAAAACCATGGCGAATACCGAAACAAGGTCCGCTGTGCGTTGCAGGCCAAGAAGGGTCGAGGCAAATGACTGCAGATCGGCGGCATAACAGATGGGACGGGCCAGATAAGGACAGCCATCCGGCCGGTAGAGATGGAAATGATCCAGAGAATGTTGTTGACGGTCGAGTACCGTGAGGAGGACATCGAAGACGGCTAACCAGGCGAAGGGGCTATGAATATCTCCTTGCCCGGTGCCCCGTTCCGAATTGAATGAGAGCTCTTTGAGCCCCTCCAGACCCTCCACATCCAATTGAGCTAGTGCATGGGGGGTCCGAACAATGGTGTACCTATATTGGCATCGAGGTCAACGAGCCACTGAGCGATTTCGGCTGGGAGCCCGAGGCGCAGCCAGCAGAGAACTATCAGCGGCTTGGAGGCTGAGTCAAAGGCCTTGCTCATATCCCAGGAGCAGCCGTAGAGTGGCCTGCGAGCGTCCCACGCAGTTTCGCGGGTGTTGAGAAGTTGGAGGTTGGCCGTGTCGGTACCGTGATGCGGGAGGTAGCCGTGTTGGGAAAGCGATGTATGCGGATTTGTAATTGGGGCGGGTGGCAACTGAGTGACGGACCTTTCTCCCGCGGTAGGAGCAAATGGCCAGATCTGTGGGACGCCAGCGAGTTTTGACGCCTTTAGTGTCGTAGAGCGGGAAGTAGATGTCTTCAAAAGAGAAAAGTCCTTCTCCTTCAAAAAGGAGAAGGGTGGGGGCCATGCCCACTTGACGGCCGTCCTGAGGAATGCGAGGGTCGATGCGAAGCTCAGAAAGTAGACAGGTCGGACCAGGAGACTGGGAGGGGGTAAAGGAGAACTGCGGCTGAGAGGAATCGTCGGACAGCGGGATTGATTTTAATTTCACCCGAGGTGGAGAGCCCTGAGTGGCGTCACGTTGGGTCTTAGTCGCCGCCCGGCGTGGGGATTGCTTAGAAAGGAACTTGGTTTTCTTGGATGTACCCTGCTGGGAGGAGGGAGGTAGGTCGCGTTTGCGACGACCGTGGCCCCCCCCTGTAGGACCACACGGAAGACCGCCAGGCAAAGAGAAGTGACTGGCTGCGAGGAAACGGGCCAGCGGAGGAGAGGCTCTCGGAGGACTGGAGCGATGATCATATTGTAAGGTTGCCAAGTGGAGAACAAGAAGTTGTGACATCGGTAGCAGGAGTATCGAAGGCGGTGGAGGGGATTTGCGGAACCTGGTGAATGGCGGGGGGGAGAAACTCCGTACACTCATCAGAACTTGTTGGAGGATCCGTATCCATGGCCTCTGATCCCAGTGGTTGTAGGATGAGGGAAGGTGAGCTGAGCTTTGGGATAGATATGCCCAACCCTCTGGCACAGGCCCTCGAGAGAAAAGGCAAACCCACGGTGAGAAACCGGTCGTCCGCTCGTGTCGGAGCGGGGTGGTGACTGAGCCTGGACGCGAGGGCGAAGGTCGTGTGATCGGCCCTGGACTGTTCATAACTGAATGTGGGACGATGAGAGGACTTGAACGGCCGCATGTTTTGTGGATGGGACGGAGGAGTCTGGTCGGTGGAAATACTAGCTCGTTGAGGATATGGCTGCGTGAAGAGCGCTGGCCGAGGGAGGAATTTCCTTTGGAATCTCCGTCGGCGGACGGGAAAGAGGTCGAATTCAAGTGCACGGGTCAGGTAGTTGGCGTAGGCTTGGTCTTGACTATCCTGTCTAAGTGTACGGGCGCTAAATAGTGGTGAAGAGGCAAAGCACATGGTCGAGTACTGTAGCACCCGCCCGAGGTACCTGCGGTGTGCCTTTTTTTGGCGGATAGCCCAAGTGCGTGAAGGGCTTTTGAGCGAAGATGAAGATGTCGAGGGAACGGCTCGTTGAACATATGTGTCATATAGGTGTTGCCACGGGGGAGAACTAAACGGTTTCCAAGTTCGTCTGATTGGGCGGGCAAGAATCGCACGACGAGCACAGTAACGTTGATATGCAGACTCATTTTCGGGGCTAGGAGAGGCGTTGGTGAAAGCACGTGTATTTACGTTATCCATGAGAGAAGCCAGAGGTGGGGCCGAAATCGAGCACCCACGTGGTTGCGACGGGGAGGACCGTATGAGGTTACGCGTCCATGACGTCAGGATCGGCCCGGGCTGCTCCTGGAGCTCCTTGGTCGAGTAGCACTGTGAGGAGGGGGACGTCCATAAGGCCGCGGATAGTGTGGAAGACGCAACTTCTTGAATGACTTCAGTCATCAGAGAATCTGCCCACATGGCCAGTTGATAACGTGCACGGACTTCCGCATCAACAACCCGGAGTTTCGGAGCCGCGGGGAGAGCGGTGTTGTCAGTGCGTCCAGGACGAGGAGATCCACGAGCAGGCCGGAGCGGCGCGCGGGCTGGGCGAACGCGACCTGCAAGGGGAGTTGGCGCAGCAGGAGGCAGAAGCTTGAGGTACACTCGTGCGTGTGGGACATAGGACTGCATGTCTGTCGGGGCCAGTCCCGAGGCAATGGGGGTGTAGCGTTGACCATGGACATCGAAGCCGAGGCGCGTCCCAGTCTCACGCCCCGGGAAAAATCTAGTGGCTTCGTGCTCGTCGCTTCTGGAGGACAGGATGAGGTGAAGTGAGTCATATTGTCCGTGGGTGGCGAGTATCGCCTTGTTGAAACTGGTCGGGGTGGTAGAGAACGGGGCGGAGCGATCGATATATGCGGCGCCGTTGCAATCAAAGCAAGTGGGGGACCAATTTGTGTCTGCCCACAAGGCTACCAGGATCTCAGGGAGTTGTGTGCCTGGGGCTAATCCTGAGATGGTCATTTCTTTGGGCACAGCTTCTGGGAGCTGACGAAGGTGTTCGGGTTTGAGAAGATCACCGAGGTTGCCAGCCATGAGGATGGAAGTCCATCCCAAGGATAGGATAACCGGATGCGCATCCCTAAGTCCAACTGAATGGCAAAAACGTTGGACTATATCCATGTTGACTCCTGGAACTATCGGTGGGAGATAGACAGAGACGATGCCTTCCATGGTCTTGGTCTTCTCAATGAGGGTTGGAACCAGAACTAAGTAAAATTCCAGTTCGTCCTGTCCATTTTTCCTGAGGCAGGAGTCGAAGTATTCTTCAATTACGTGAATAAGAAGTCGGGTGAGGGAGCCTTTGTCGTCCAAAGGGAAGTTGCGCAAAAGGAGCGCTTCCATTCTGCACACTGGGTTCCAATGAAGAGGCATAAACTGCACGAGGAGTGAGACTCCTTGAGGACGAGTTGAGGATGGAAGGAGTAAACTGGCGAGAGTGATGCAACGAGGGAAAACAACTCTGGATTCGGATTCCACATCCGTTGGACCCAATTCGAAAGGGTGGCTGCTGTCGCCATCTGCCCCAGCAAGGACTTCTTCACGCAGCGGAATCAATATGGTGAAATTTGTAGCCTGAGGAAAATGTTTTTGATCAGGAACAAGCCAATTTGGAGGAAGATTCGCCCAGTCTGGTTCCAAGTTGAGACATTTCGCATTCTCGTAAATGGAGTGAATGATTTGAATAGGCTGGGATGAATTTGGAATAGGGCTTAAAAGAAAGCCTGCACTTTGGAAGCATTTGAAGTGTCTGGAGTCTTCTTGGAGCAAAGCTGCTCGCACTGGAATCTCCGCGGGACAAAATTTCTGAAAATGCCCTGGAGGAATTGGCGGGGCAACCGCGCGTAAATAAGTTCTATATGCTGCTTCCCCATCATAATTAGAATCTGGTGGATCATTGGCATCTGGTGGAATTATGTTTTCGGCCATGTTTTCTGGGTTTTCCGAGTTGAACTTGTTGAAAATTTTCAAAAGTACTTATTTCCGAGTCTTTGGCGACTGAAATTTTGGGGAAGTATTTAAAGATGCTAATAATACTCCTATAGGCAAATTCTGAGGCAAAAGTGTCCAGAATCCGAGTCAAAAATATCTTAGATGTGATTGGTACGAAAACCACCACACGTTTTTAAAAATGCAAATAAAAAGATGAACCGATGAAAGCATATCAATCACTGAGTTTACCTGCTGCATCATTATCATATTGACGACGTATTAGCTTTAAAAACTTGGGGCGGTTTTCGTACCAGCGACAACTAAGAATGATTTTCTACTCCGATTCTGATCAAGTGCGCCTCAGAGTTCGCCGAATTGTGTTTGGATCGTTATCTGCGCCATCAAATAACACAGGTGGTAATATCCCCGCCACTTGCTGCCGCGTTTCCAAAAATTTTGGAAAATGCAAATTGCTAAGCCGGCCTATTTCCGGATCTTGTGAAATAGAAGGAGGCACAACAGTTTTTCAACTTGCTGGAGTTCAATTTTACAACGAATTCTATCCAGAACGCGATATAGAACATTTTCTTTTTTCCCGAAAATAATTTTTGGGCCACTTTTCTCAAAAACTTTGGAAATTCAATGTATTTAAATGGGGAGACTCGAAATAAATTATTCCCCCTGAGGAGTGCAAAATGAGCTAGCAGATCAGAAACGGTACTAATTTCATTTTATTTAAGTCCGAAAAATTCCGGTTGTCAAGGATGCGGAAACCATCATATTCGGAATGTTCGGATAGTGCAATTTGAAACCACACTAATAAACCAGTGATAAATCCTTCGGCTCAACCTGAGGGAGATGGAGATCCACCATTTTCCGGGGCTTGGACTATAGACTCAAGCCACATCAACCTCGAATAGGAGGAAACTCTAAATTTCGGTGAAAACGAATTTTTTGTAAACCAAAACCTAAATTGTAGATGAAATCTCTAAAACACGTGAAGCTCAGCTCAGGGATACCTTTAATGAAGGAGGTGGGTAACGTGTCAGACAAATATGAGAACGTAGATGTACTTGTCTCCACGTTGGCGCCGATATTTATTATGGAGCTCGTTACCGGTATAAATTCACTCTGTCGCGCCAAGGTGCTCGTTTGCTTTAGTTTGGGGAGCAGGAAACGATTCCTCATAGTCTTCATAATAACGATATTGATGTCAAGCTTCTCACCTCATCAATCGTTCGAGGAAGGTAGAAGCCACTAGGATTGATAAGCGCAACGTGGAAATTCAGTTCAGCTCAACGTGGAAATTCAGTTCCGTATTGCAGTAACATCACGAACCAAAATTACCTTCAAAGGGTATTTGCAGAGCCTCAAGTTTCGTGTGTCAGGAGGAGGCACGGTCCTAGTCGTCAGACGCTCATCCAAAGATCCTGGATCCCGAGGAATGAAATGGAGTATCATGTCAGAGTAGACCTTATCTTTAGTGCTGTCTTGCTCTAGTAAGCTCTACATGTAATGGACTATGAAAGGATTCATATTACCGACGCTTATTTGATTTAATCATGAAAGAAACGATCGCTACAATGTTTGACTTGATTTATGAAGGTTGGTCTTTTCATGATTGGATTGACTACGTTTGAGTTATTTCCCACCCTTTCATTAACTTATCGATTGTTGAGAACTTACCTCATTCATTGCGCAAAGGACCCAGCTAATCTAACTAGAACAACCACCTTGAACTTCAACATATCAGAGTTATCTGAAACGAGCGATAGCATCAAGTACTCCGAAAATGAAACGAATATTTTCAAATTCACCAATATTTCGAGTCTCGGATCCTGTAGCCACGACTTTAGCTGCAGGGGTTGAAACCATCTCACGTCCCCAACGCCTGCCTTTTATTGTCTCTTCCGATACCCCGGCGTTCCAGTTTGGCTCCAGCACATTTGCTACCGACTTAAAATTTGAAGCCACTGCAAGCTCCTCGACCAACTCTGCGCAGAGTCAGCCTCCTCCAATACTCTATTTTGGAATGCAGAAAACACTAGGGGTGTCAGTGTGTCAGTAGCACGTAGCGTCTTTGATGCCCTCAGTCTTTGATGCCCTCACCTCTTCATTGCTTTCGCAACCCGCAGTAGCAGGCTCTTTGGCTCAAGTCAGCACGGCAAGGCCTCGCTTGTTTGGTCACCCGCTCCTGTATCAAGGCAAGTTTTTCAACTTTTTCAGTTCATGTGCTGCCGTGGACATAGATCCCTGTCCGGGTGGGTCTTTACTTTTGGAGATGCGGTGAAAATTGTAGCTCCAGTGGAACCCCCCTGGCACTGCACTCAGGGTCTCCAACATTAATACCCGCGACTTCGCATCGCTTTCCAAAAAGAACGAAACTAAGCAACTGAATTCTATTTTACAACATCATCGCTTCGTCGCCGAGCAAGCCCTCTGCACAGCTACTATATGGACCACCGAGATAACAAAATTGGGAACTCTCTCCTTGATAAATTGTCTCCATTTCCAGATCTGCCCTGATAGATTCAGGCGGAACCAGTAAAGCAACCTCTAGATTAATGGGTTCTGGTAAACCAAGTTCTCTAGGATCGTCTAAGATTTAAGATTTCCGGAGAGGTGATCCTATTCGCCTCTCGTAGCAGTACGAGACCCAATTTGATTCTCCCACCAAGATCTTATATTTACATGGAAGCTGGCTGAGCAGCTTTGTTCTTACCACATTTGCATCAGGCGAGCTTTGAGCCAGAGTTTCCGTAGTCTCGAAGTTCGAATCTGTCCGGCTGCGCTTCTCGGTCAAGTGCGAGCAGGCAAACTAGACTGCGACTTTCACGTTCTGCCAAGAAGTTGATCATCCCACAGGGTCTTTACGATCTCTCTGTGAACCCTCCCCACAATAGTCGGGATAGCTGGGACGTTTCTCCCTAGCTCAAAATGACTACTTTTGTAGTCTGTTCTAGGAAGATGGCACTGCGCCGTGGCAGTCGGTCATAGATCAATTGTGTACTGTCCTTTTGGCGGTCGTAAAGGATGCACGACTGGAGTTGTTTCCCGACAGTAACCTGCACCCATGCCAGGAGTGCCTCCCACTCGGCTCCCACTTCCTTACAGCGCTCTCTCGCACCACCTGCTGGTTGGATCGGTACTTCCGAGATTATTCCTGCATCGATTCCGCAAAGGAGTACCATCATTGTCCAGCCCCGCGGCGATCCAGTGGACTCCGGGGATTTTTCCCATACTGGTGGACCTCACACGACAGAGTCCCTACAGCAAGAGCTGTCGAGAAGTGGTAAGCGCTAATAGGCAACGACCTCTTCTCCCTGCCTATCGCTAGCTGTGGCGATCGCGCGTGGTTGGGAACTTTCTTAACTGTTTAGTCGTAAGCGTAGAAGTACTCCTCCGCACGGTACTAGTGAGAGTAGTTGCCTTTTCGATACGGACTACTCTAAACAGTACGGCACGCCAAGGCCAGCGCCAAACCTACTCATCCCCTTCTACTTGGTTGGGAATGTCGTTGCGTACTAACCCTCTGGGGGAGGAATTTCCCTTTCCCTCGAGCATACGGCTTTCTACCCCTGCCCCTACTCGGTCGCGGGACTTGCCATCGGGCACAAATGGAATACGAGTTATTTACTTAGTATTGTATGGTGCAGTCGAAGCCCTTCCGTCTGACTTTTCAATCATTTCCATCCCCTACGTAAAAAATGACTACTGGATTTTCGGCAATCGATTTTCGAAATGACGAGGCATTATTTCTGCAGTATCATAATGAAGACGTATACGTTTAAAAAACTTGGGTCGGTTTTCGTACCAATGATAACTAAGAATTTTTCTACTCCGATTCTGACCATGTTTGATTCAGAATTCGCCGAATGGCATTTGGATCATCGTTGTCTACGCTATCGAAAAACTACAGGTGGTAATATTCCCGCCTCATCCCGCGTTTCAAAACATTTTGGAAAATACAAATGTTCACTTATTCAGCGCTATTCATCCCGATAACTCATTTTCGTTTTTGAAATAATTTTTGGGCCCACTCATCTCAAAACTCGGGAAATTCGCAAACTGTATTTAAATTTACAGACTCGAAATAAATTATACCTCCTGAGAAGTGCGACAGGGAGCTAGCGGATCAGAAACACCTTAAAAGGGTAAAAATGCAGTTTCTCCACTCGCAGCTGTTTGAATAATGCATCGCCGTAGTCGTCGGACGCTTATAGGTGGCGTGCATCAGTCAAATAATGCAAGCTAGCTGCAACGATGTCAGAATCAAGAACATCTGAATTCTGAAAATGTTTATAAGCTTAAGTACATGTTAGACATAGCTTCCCACGTTAAGGATTTCCTCAAGAAGTAACCTCCGACCTAGACTTTTACTACTAAGAATTCTGCTCAAATTACACAGATCAAGCATACAATTTTCTGGCTTTCTGGCGATTGGATGAAGGACTGTTCACACCATGGCGGCTCACCATTGGAGGGCCTCATGCTCTACACATACCTGCGCTACCGTTTCGTTTTATCCTTAAGCCTCAGCCTCGGGCTTACGATTCCGGGCGAATGTGAACACGTCAAATGTTTCTGATCAGTGTCCTATCTTAAATTTTCCATCCGTATTTTCGGGTATAGTTTGCGTCAAGAGCGCTACTACTCCAAGTTCGATAAGCGTTCCTTCTACTTATCGGTCCTTGATGCGACTTTTGTTGCTTATTGAGACACCCTTGAGGCCGCAACGACGTGTTGAGCTCGAAGAAGATTCCGATCACAAGAGCGGCGGAGATAACAGGTCTGGATTTACCAATACGGCTATATTGGTTCCACCATTGACCATCACTTGCTCCACTGCCTTGGCCAGATTGCAGCGGACTGAAAGCTATGCTCCAGTGGCTGGGAGGCCCCCCATTGAAGCCCTTTGATAGCAAGCCGATACTTACCGTTGTGGTCTAGTCTCGTGCGGTCATGGCACCCTTTGCCCAGATGAAGTTTCCGACGGGGGTTAGGTGGTATATTTGTAGGAGTTATAACACTTTCGTGGTGTTAACAGTGTACGACTGCGAGTTTCTTCCGGTTGCTGGCTCTCGTGTTCACTTTATTTTCTTCGTTCATTCTGGACTAAGCAATTGCATTTGGTTGGATCGTCACGTGTCCCCTTAACCTCGTGGGGGACATTGTGGCGCACTAACACAGGCGCTCCAGGTGCAGTCGCCTGGAGCTCTTTATTGGGCGATCGGAGCTTGGCAGTACCAGGAATATAGGAAGTGGTTAGGTATCAGAGGCAGCGGTTCCTCACGCTATATCATAGTTCCTGGATCTGACATTTGCGCCCTCTTCAACCATAACTAAATAAAAGACTTTCGCTAAAAGGTAAAGATAAAAAAAAAGAAGAAATTCTAACTTTTTCTTGAAAATCACGTAACGTTTATAGATGCCGGGAGTAGGGACGACCTAGCTGGTCGAAGAACCGTTGAAGAATATCAGCCACGAAGCAAATGCTATTTTATCTTAAGAACTACCGGCTATAGAAAAGCTATCGGTTGCAAATTTCTAACAGATTTTCTACGCCGTACTGCAGTCAAAATTTTGTGCTAGAGCAAGTTTATTTATCATTCATTTGTTGAAGAAAACAACATCTTCTTGGATGATGTAACAAACTTCTTCCATTTTACTACCATCAACTTTAAAGCTCACCAACCACAAAATTTTAACCACTGTGCGTGCGGCGTAGGATATCTGTTAAAAACATGCAAGCAGCCAATAGCTTTTTTCATAGACTAGTACGATAATACGGTAGTCCTTAAGATAAAATAGCATTTGCGTGGTGATATTCTAGTAGGGAAAATTGCTTCTTACAACAACGAGTAGTATGAACATCGACCACACATGCATACGGCTGAGCCATGAAGGATTTCCGCAACATATCGTAGAGGCACAATGCGCATTAATACATCAATTGTTTAAAGTCGCCTCCGTCGGGTAAAAATGGTGGTTGCTGTCGTCGTTGTGCGGACGAATATTTTTGGACAGTATTCTACATCGCTCAACACATTTGGTTCTAGCCTTGCATTCAGCCACCGACAGAAGGACATCACTGCCAGTATAATTTTATAGCTAATCCCTCCTTATCATACTTCGTGTGTAGAAAATGCATCATTTTACTGGCTTAAAATGAATCTTCGCCCAGGAATGTACAAAAGGCAATGTCGTCGCGCGCGCAACACAGAGCAATTCAAGGAATGAAGTTATCAACCAATCAAACACTCGGTCCTCTCCCATACAGTCAGTCCGACCTACACCACCATCTACCCCCTCCCCCTTCGCCCGTCTGTCTTCGCATCATATCGCAGTGCCTCTCTCGAGATTCTGACGAATCTCCACAGTATATTTGTCAAACGCGCGTTTTATCTTCTTGTTGAAATGCGCGTTGGTGTCGTTGATGTAGTCCACGTTGGAGGCGTCATATTCCATTCGGCGCCTACTGTACTTGTCCCGAGCCTTGTCCCTGTCCTCAATCTCCTTGCTCATCAAGTCCAATGCCGCCTTGCTTACCTGCGCCCCTACCTTCCCATAATCTAACGGATCGATCTCACCAGAGGTCCCTTCGCCAGGTGCATGCGGAAGCTTCTGTAACCGCTTCTTGTACGCTTTATACGTTGCATCCGCAGTAAATGCTTCCCAACCAAACGTCGCTCGGTTCTTCTCTTTCTTTGCTGCTTTCTGTTGTAATGCTTCTGCCTTCTCCGCTGTGTCCAACATAAATGACTCCTCCGGCTTCAGGCCCAACGATTCGATTTCAGATTTCCATCCTTTCTTTTTCTCTCGCCACTCCTCTGAACGACGCTTTTGGTCATAGCGCGGATCGGACATGCGCTTGTACTCAAGCTCAACCTCTTTCTTGTTTGCTTTCCGGCTTTGGTTCAACTTTAACCGAATCAGAAATAGACGCCGTTGAGCGTCTGTCATTCCTTTTGTCTGTTCAGATATCATTTCTTCGCTTAAATTTTGTTCTTCTTCGATTTCTTGTTCATCTTTCTTCCTATCAACATCTTCGTTCGATTTCTCGTTGTTGACAGAGACAGATCTGTCAGGTGTGGGCGCACTTCTCTCTGCATCACCTATATTCACACCCTCAACTCCAGTTTTATTACCAACAAGTACAGTGAATGGTGAAGTGGGCTCTGCGACTCCGATTTGACCGCAATCTGCCACGATAATTGCTGTACGTGGACAATCTTTCGAATCCGTAGCAACCATTTCCATAATTTTAAGCACTTCTAAACCGTTGATAACCCTCCCGAAAACAACATGTCTTCC
>VKHC01000457.1:0-11863 GCA_015143735.1 Synura sp. LO234KE | reverse complement strand
ACACTTGGTATACGGAGGCTTGGGCCAGGACTTTTACCGGGAGAATTTGTCCCAGTAAAAATGCCTAATGCGATAGAGGAAGAAGAAGAGAAGATAGAAGGAGATGTTCCCGTACAGTCTCTGCCACCCTTCGAGCCTCTTATCTTGTGGAAACATCCAGAAGATGAAGCGCTAAAGATCGAGGTAACTTTTCCCCATATGGAAACATAGTACGATGGTAGACTGTTAGCAGTAGAAATCTTGATCTGACTTATTCCCTTGAAACAGGTTATTCCTGCATTAGCTAGCAAGCTAAGACCTCACCAACGGGAAGGTATAGCACAGATACTAACCCGATAGAAAATGACCATATACGTAGTGTTAACGTTGACTTCTCCATGGTTTCTTCAGGAGTCCAGTTTCTGTTCGAGTGCACGATGGGCTTACGAGGCTTCGAGGGTCAGGTAAACCTCCTCAATAACAAGAATTCTTTAAATATTACACTTTACCAGATTAGTAACTTCAAATCGAATTCTTGATGTAACGGCTTTGCAGGGCTGTATTCTGGCGGATGACATGGGTCTTGGGAAAACTTTGATGAGTATCACTATTCTATGGACATTACTGAATCAGGTGACGTAGTTCTAGATCCCTGTAACTCCACGCCTCCAGAAACATCTCTCCTATTACCTATTTTAAGTGTTTGATATGTTGTCCACAGCAGTGTTCCGGATCTCCTAAGATTGGGTTATATACATGTATATATATTACATATTATTTGCTACAATATCAATCGGCTGCATTTATCAGCTATTATTTCGTGTATAATTTGCGGTTGAAGAGCTGCGGGCTCACGTCGTCCTTTGTGTATATCGATGTGTCCGTGACCCAGGGCTTCGAGAAGGGCGTCAGTGCGGTGAGGAAGGCCGTGGTTGTGTGCCCCACGTCACTCGTAGGTAAGGACCGGAGAAGACGTTACCTGTCGTGAAACGGTATTCCACGGTGGTCGGTGGTGGTGGTGTGTATGTGTGTTGATTGGGGTCAGTCTTGTGTCCCTGTCTTGAAACGGTATTCCACGGCGGTCGGGTGGTGGTGGTGAGTATAAGTGTGTGTGTGTTGATGGGGTTAGTCTTGTTGCGTCCCACAGTCATTCCGATGTTGCATGAACGTCATCCTTTAGGGAACTGGGATAATGAGATCAGGAGATGGGTGGGGGACCAGTGCCCCACATTCGCCGTGAGAGGAGAGCCCAAGAAGACCATCGAACATTTCATACAAGTACGTAATATAGTGGTTGAGTTGATAAAATCATTTTGTTGGTTGAGGCAGTACAGTGGGCTGCTCGGGTTATGCAATATTTTGGCCTATCAGCTTATAAATCTTATCGTGTTCTGGCCCTGTGAGGGATGAGGACCAAGTATTCTATACTAACAGGTATTCTAACAGCATCTCTGTGTCTGCTTACACATGCCTGTGCCTGTGTCACAGCACCGCGGCAAGGGTGTCCTCATCGTGTCCTATGAGACACAGAGGAGGTACAGTGCTCTCTTCTCACCGACCCAGACCCTGGCCGGGAACGGTACAAACCGGATGTCAGGAGGCGGGGGCACAAGTCACAGCGCCTGTGACATGCTCATATGCGATGAGGTACGGCAAGCGGTCGTCTTTCTGACTGGTGGTTGTTTGGTTGCGGAACAAAAGAGAGGTCACATCTGGAACAGGTCGCGGGGCCTTATTGAACCAAAAGATATGGGCGTTCCCACCGTGTAAAATATAGTGCACACATACAGTCAAACGCTAAGGATCATATTATGCTCCTACTTCCCATCTATCTGTTTCTCGCGACCCCTCGTCCACGAGCGGCCTTCCTCCTTCCTACCACACTGCTCCACACATTTGTATGTAACTCTATACCCCACCGCCCGTCAGGCACACAAACTGAAGAACGCGGAGTCCGGACTATCGCAGGCCCTGGACTCCCTCCCTGCTAAGAAGAGGTGCACCTGTCTGAATCCGAATCCCACTCTCATCAACAGTGGATGTCACCCTGAACTTGTGTCACAGGATTCTGTTGTCAGGGACCCCGATGCAAAACGAACTGTCGGAGTTCTTCAATATGGTTAATTTCTGTAACCCGGGAGTGCTCGGGAATCCTTTGGAGTTCAGGAGGAAGTGAGCAGAGGGGGAGATCGCTCTGATTTAGATGATTTCTCGCCGTTTTATTAGCTTACCTGTCCCCTCCCCACGCCTGTCAGTTACGAGCGCCCTATCCTGCTCGCAAGAGAACCCGACGCTACGCCTGAGGAGGTGGGCGTGTTTGTGCCTACTGTAGCCTGCCTTACGTATCTCACAACTGATTCAATATCTCTCTCACCCGATCCCATGCCCATGGCGGAGATGCGAATAGACGTTCTCGTGCTGTGAATCTCAATGTGACTGCTGACTGCTCCTGTGTTTGTTTAGATTCGACGCGGCGCGCAGCTGCAGAAGGAATTGTCCACCATTGTCAACGAGTTTATTCTGAAGAGAGGAAATATACTGAATGCTCAACACCTCCCGCCTAAGCTCGTGCAGGTAAGCGCCGGTCATGCTTGATTACGAAAATGAAGGCAGCGCTATGCATGAGTATTTTAAACCAAACAAACCCGAGTAATGGCTCGTGTACAACGTGTGTACAGTTTGTGTGTTGCCGTCTGACGCCTCTTCAAGAACAGCTGTACGACATGTTAATCAACTCCAAGGAATGTCAACACATACGAGACGGTGCGTAACATGGAAGCAGGGTGGGGTGGAATATGGGGAGCGGGGGAAGATGTGTCATGTGACCTAGACCGCTCTAGGACTTGCTCATAGCTACTACTTTGTCCTAAGTGCCTCTTCGCTCAGTAGTCCAGAGGAGTGCATAATATCACTGATGAAGTGGGTTGTGTAGCGATTTGATTACGATACGCTAGTATTGATTTCGTAACCTTCCATGAAGATTATATTTGTAGATCAGTTGTTCCCTATGTTAAAATTTGCGCGTGGAGAAGAGGGGGGAGCTTTACTATAATTATATTTATTCAAAGAGCACAAGTGATGGGGGAGAGGGAAAGGATCAAGCGGAGGGTGTGGGAGGGTGTCATGGACTTGAGCAATCAATCCACGATTTTGAACTAACCCTGTGCCCGTCTCCCTACAGGCAAGCAGTCGAACACCCTCAAGTATATCCGTTACATGATCGCCATATGCAGGTGACCGTTACGGAATACAGGACGGGTGGGCAGGTCTAGTATAGTTTACCTAGTCTGTAAACAAATTAGATATATTTATGACGCAGTCTCCGTCCCCACAATAC
Organism: Synura sp. LO234KE; assembly: GCA_015143735.1. NCBI lineage: Eukaryota > Synurophyceae > Synurales > Mallomonadaceae > Synura > Synura sp. LO234KE. The sequence goes on along the minus strand of VKHC01000457.1, from coordinate 8,547 downwards.
GAGTGAACATGGTGTAGTGGTCAGTTCCCTGTGCTTTCGTTTGTCGTAATTTCACTATTGTTTCATTCTGTCATTTTCCATTCGCATTCATATTTTCCTGTCACCGCCTCGTAGTCACCCACAGCTATTGGTGGAGACGCGTAGAACGAGCAAGTCAGAGGGCGAGGTGAGTAGAACTTCTGTGTTCCGGTCCTGACTCTACAGGACATGTGACCGTGACTATGCCGAAGTCACCTGAGATCGATGCATATGAAGCGAAATGTCTCGTCTGAGTGTCCGAAACACGAATACGAGGGGACTTGGCGACAGTATAGCGTCCGCGAACTCTAGATATCTCATAATTTGAACCGCAAAAGCGCAACATGAACGACTATGACTTGTGTCATGGTGCACACCATATTTGACATGAATATTTTACTCGCGCTTCATGTCCAGTGACCCTGGCTTTTATACGAATACCCTCGGCGCTTCTTACCTTCCGTTGTAAAATTGACTCACGCACTATTGTGCCCTATTGTCTATCATGCCCACGCCTGCCCCGCTTCAACTTCAACAACAGTCGGATGACGTCCTGGATGAGCTCGTTCAAGCCATCGAAGGTAAGAGCGATTGCATGGTTAACGGCACCTCTGCGCATTTCTCCACCATACGATACGCTGAACTGCGTGAAGAACACTAGTTACGATGCGCCGTATCTTTTCGCACGTTGTAAATCCTCTGTGGTGTGAAGTGGCGGGGGCTTCGACGTCTGCTTGCGGTTTATTTTAGTCTGTATATGCTTTATTTTGCTTCGCTTAATAGCAAAATTACTGTTGGCACCGTATTTCACTCTCTTATTAGAAGCAGCAACTCGGGCGCCGCCTCGGAAACCCACTTTACCATCTCGAGGAGTTGGTGGCTCTACTGCGCCTTCTAGGATACCTCTAAACCGTTCAGTCCCATCTCGAGGGGGTACATGCAGTCGAGGGCGATTGAGTGGAGGTGCGGGGGGCGGAGGGTCTCGAGATGATCGGATTGATCCAGAGCTCTCGGGGAAGTTCCTCGTTTTATTCCGTTTGATGCAGGTGAGGAAGAGGGTGAGGGGGTGGAGTGAGTGGGGGGAGAGCAGAGCTGTGTCAAATGGATTCAAAGGCGTGGGAGCCGGACTATGATAAGGAATTATGGGCTGCACGATTCCTCTCACTAACTTACACATGTCCTTCCCTCCCTCGCCTCTGTCTGCTTTCACGTTGCCGGCCGTGCAGACCCTCCGCTACTCTGGAGAGGGCGACAGGATTGTGATCGTATCCAACTTCACCTCCACGCTGGACCTCATCGGGGCCATGTGCAGGTCAGTCCGCTGCATGCTCTCTCACAGTACCTTTTCATTGCATTCCTTCTATTGCCAAGGTTGATACTAGTAGAGCTATGCCCGTGTCATTCAATTGTGTCGACTGTTAACGGTTGGCACATGTCCCTCGCCTTATTAGTGACAACGGCTGGCCGTACTTGCGACTGGACGGTGGCACCACAGGGACGAAGAGGACCAAGTTGGTGGAAGAGTTCAATAATCCCTCCAGGTGCTCTGCTCTGCATAGCTCTGTTGGGCAGCTACAGCAATTGAAGGAGATATTTACACCTACTGGTTGCATTCACAATCGTAACCACGTTCATTTTTCTCCGCTGATCAATCCACTGCGCAGCAACTCTTTCGCCTTTCTGTTATCGAGTAAAGCCGGGGGCTGCGGGATCAATCTAATAGGCGGAAACAGGCGAGTGGGTAGGGTAGAGTTTGAGCAAATTAGGATATCGGTCTGTCTGTCGGTCTGTCGGTCGGGTCGTTGCGCTTTCGAATCAGCATCACTAGCTGTTTGCATCCAAGACTCTTACATCATATGTTGTTCAACTCATTGGAATATGCGTGTTTCACTGCTCGGTGTAATTGTAGACTGGTTCTCTTTGATCCAGACTGGAACCCCGCCTCAGACAAGCAGGCGGCGGGACGCATATGGAGAGAGGGACAGAAGAAGCGCTGCTTCATCTACCGGTTTATGAGGTCCGTGTGTTCGCGCTGAGATAGAAAAAAGAATTGATTATGACGAGGGTGCGGGTAGTGAGATTGGACTCGCTACGACCAGCGAGGAGGCGGAAGCGGAGGCTATTCCTGGTTTCCTCCTCTGCGCCCCCTCCTCCCTATATATCGAAGGACTGTAGGAATCCTTCCAAAGTACAATCGATGATATGACTTTCATTCTATGACTTTCTTTCGATAGGATCTCATGATACACAACGAGCAGTTCTGTACGTGGTCCATTCTGCTGTTCTCATTCTCATTATGTCCTTCTCTCTTGATTTAGCACGGGTTCGATAGAGGAGAAGATCATTCAGAGGCAACTGTCTAAGGAAGGGCTCCAGAATATTGTGGATAACAAAGACCAGGTGAGTCCACGGCCAGCATTGTGGATGCTGCAGGCAGGTGTAATCTTGCAATTTTACGTCGACAAGATGTGTTAGAGCCGTCGGATCGGCGACGGGGAAACTCCCACGTGATGGTTTCTTGATTTCCATCAGAGAGTAAATAAAAGAATCGCCGAAAGAAGTGGTTTACTGACTTCTTATCTACTTCATTTTCCTCCCCCGACTGCTGTAGGTCAATCAGTTCTCTACGCAAGAGCTCCGGTCATTATTTACTCGACGTGGAGACACAAGGTAAGCGAGTAAACAGGTTATCACTACTACATCGAATCCCCTCCCTGGGATTTGTGTGTTCACTTCTGTCATCATCCACGGCCTCCCTCGCTCCGCCGCTTCATCAGATCCGACACTCACGACACGTTGCGGTGCAAGAGGTGCTCCTCTGTGAAGGTACAACGTGCCTCACTCGTATACGTGAGCCTACATCTGCTCTTACGCACTGCATTTGGATCCTCAGGTACTTCACCACGACGACTCCAAGAAGCACCAGCTCACTGACAAACATAAACTGGTACGGTTATAGTTCTGGGAAGTTGAGATCCACTCGTCTCTTGTTTGTTTGACATGTTTTTAAATATTTTCTGTCAGAGGTGCGGGGAGTTCATCCAGTCGTTTTGCGATTATTTGGGATCCCTGGTGGGGGTGGGTGACAACGGCGATGAGATCCGAATACCATTGGAGGAAATGCTTGGAGTAAGTACTCTTCGTTTCCTTGTGATCCTCAACGATGAATCTGTTCGCATACAGTCTAACAATGATACCTCCATCGCTCTATCGTTCCGTTTAGTTGAAGGACGAATTAGAAGAAGGCCGTTACGACACATTGCCTCAGTTTAGTAGACGGCTGAGAGGAGTAGTGGTTGGACTGGATCAGGTAATGGATATGCCGGAAAGGCGTAGGTAGCTAATATGCGAATGATACCTCACCTCACGCCTCGCCACGTTGTCCCACAGGAGTACGGCGGGGCGATGAAGTCCTCGATTCTGCCGGAGTTCCAGTCGAGGTGGAGCGCCTTGGTAATCTCGATAACTACACTTATTTCTCAATCGAACTTACTGTGGTCGTCCTTCCACCTCCTCAGAAGATCACCCGGCTGAACCTCAACCCTACCTTTTCATTTCTGCTCCCTTCCTGGTCTCCTAGGTCCCGTTGTTGACCTTCTCTTCAGTACGAGCGGACGACAAGGACTCAACATCAGATGTGAGTTCGGTTACGCGATGTCACCACGTCACCGCGATGAGTTTCGTTCTGAATTTTCGGAATCCTTGGTCGATTGTTTGAAATGTCATCGTTGAAATGGTGATCCTATTCCTCAGGGCCTGTTTTAAATATGTTTATCGAAGAGAATACCTTTCTGCGACATATCAATATGCTCAGTGACAGTTTTCTTCTATCCTTATTCGACAGGAGGCCGCGGGCGATGACGTCGGCGAGGAGCACGTGGAGCAGGAGGGGTGTCCAGACGAAGAGGACTTCAATAGGTATATGCGAAGAGGAGAGGAGCGGTTGAATTTAAATACCCGTATAGTATCCCTGGCTGCGATAAGTGTTATAATATGTGCAGGGATATAAGCAGCGTCCACTTTATGACTGCTCCCTGTGATATTGTATGAGAGCGGAGCAACCGTTAGTGATACGAATATATGATAAGTAGGGATCAAGATGTCTCCTAGGACCATATCCGAGTAGCTCCCGCTCACCCTCGATGCGCTCGTGCCGTATATTGCTGTTAGGTGGAGCCACCACTGCAGTGTAGCCTCATGTGATGACGTGGCATTGAGACAGGCGATGGCAGATGACCTGTCGGTGCGTGGTTTGCCTGGGCGACGAATCGACTAAATGACGACTAATTATTCTGTCATGCACATGTCTCAATGCCTTGTGCCACAGGTCTCATTTGTATTCGGGCTAGAGGTAAGCTTTTATTTGTGTATTTGTACCGGCCATTCCGTAATACACAATCTAATTCGTATATTCCCAACTAAGATTAGCTGTGCAATGTCGCTCTAGAGGAGGGGATAGGTGACTCTATGGAGTGTGGAGGAGGAGGGGGAATCATGCGTTGTTATGCCCTACTTCATTCTCAAGTCCGCTAGCATCCCCACGTCACTAGTAACTTAATATTTGGGATATAGATTACATGGACGCTATTGCAGCAAAAGATCGAGGCGACCAAAGAGGAGACAGTGCGACGTCAGGAGGAGTTGAAGAAGGAGTTAGAGCAGTTGAATGATAAGAGACGGGCCGAGAAGGAGAAGGAGCGTGTTACTGGTAGTGGTGGAGTGACGGACGTGGTAGAGACAGAGGACGGGGATGATGACACCGGAAAGGAAAAGGGCAAGAGCGTGAGTAAGCGAAGAGGGCGTGGAAAGGAAGCCAAGAATGCAGATGGCGCTCAAATAGAAGCGATAGAGGAGGAGAGCGGCAGACGGCGAAAAGTCTCTACTCGCACGAATAAAAAAGAAATGGAAGTGGAGATACTTGAGGAGGTAACCAAAACCAACGCGCGGGAGAAGTCTGCGCGATTACAACGGCGTAACAGAAGTGTAACGGCCGAGGCGATCGACCACCCTGTCGATGAGGAGGCTCAAGGCCGCATGCAGCGGGCGAGTCAACGAACCAGGAGAAGCAGAACCGTGTTGGTTGGATCGGACTCTGAGGAAGAGTTTGTGTCTACACGTGGAGCTCCTGAGGTCTCTGAGAGGGCTGCTTCCCTGATGATTCTGGATGGAGGTAAGGGGAGTCACCTTGGGTCGCCGCACAATGCCTCAAGTCTTATGGGGAGCAATGTCGTACGTGAAGGGTCTCCGAAAGGAGATGAAGAGATGTTTCCGGCGGAAGTAGGAGTACAAGAGGAGCGAGAAGAAGCTACAGTAAGCAGAGGACGAGGGCGGGCGCGAGTGGTGGTTGCATCTCCTTCTAGCTCAATCGAACCTTCCCTTTTATCGCCCAGTACTCCACATGCAAGCAAGACAGGCAGTGGGAGGCACAGAAAAGGTGCTGGCAATGACGTGGACGAAAGCGAAGGTTGGAATAAGGAGAACTGCGTGAACTTCAGTGACCAGATTACCATGCCTGAGACCGAAGTTGTGGATTTCAGCCTATGCAGTGCTAACAGAGAGAGTGTTGGGAGAGCGAGGGGACGCGGGTCTGTGTCTCCGCGTTGGAGCTGTGATGCATGCACCTTTATGAATGAAGGGGTGGGCGCACTGCTGGCCTGCGTTATGTGCGGGTACGTACGTACGTACTTCCTCCGTATATCTTGCAATCATTATCAATATGCTGCTCATTATATTGCATTCATTGTGTACTGTACGCTTATCGCAGTAATGCTCGGACCAACTTGTCAACCTGCGAATCACTCCAACGCCAACAAGCGCCTCCAAAGCAACGGAAGGAGTCCTCCATCACCTCCGCAAGCCGCCCTCATAGAAAACGGTCACGAGTACTCGAGTACTCGCCATAGCAGGGAAAGGCTACTCTTCCTTACTACATCGAATAGATTTTGTAATGTGCTGAGGGTGGTGTAGTGAATGGTAATGCGATATGAAGAAATTATTCGATTCGAGAAGCCCTCGCCTCGTTCGGTCTGAAAAGGGTTCCTTTCTAGTCAACCTAAATTTAGCAGTGACAGTAGAGTGTTGCGATTCTTGTACTTACATTTTTGTCAGTTAAGCCACAGGTGTGGGCTATAAGTGCTTGCTTTTGCGCTACTTGCGCATGTGAGTTTGCATCTCTGGTTTCGATGCAACTACTGAGTAAGTGTTGAAGCTGTTGTTGTACGAGGCGCGTACCCTAAGTTCTAGCTATTAAAATCGTCATTGTTATTTTTACTGTTAACCACAAAATGAATAAATATATGTAGCTGGTTGATATCATCAGTGCCAACAAGAAGCACGAGCCGCAGAAGTACCACATCAATTTCTTTGCTTTCAAAGATTAAATGATCGGGACCGCTGGCCTTTTCAACAACAAGCTCTGCCGCAACCACGAAGTAGTGAGCAAGTGCACTTGTCATTAAAGTAATTAGAACGGGGAATGGATTCATTCGCTCTCCCTGGATTAAGACGAGGCAATCTTGCTTGCGGATATATATGAATTCTTGCTTCTTCTTGCGAAGCTGCTACTTCAACGAGGAGGATTGCTTCAAGAGGAAGCGAGACACAAACCATACTTCTGGTGCTAGTGTGCGTGATAGTAGTAACAAGTATTGGTTCTTGGGACTCATCTCGATATTCGCCGAGTGTGCGTGGCCCACTATAGCTGGGGATATTCATCTCGATATTCGTCCTACTATAGCTGGGGATTTAGAATTGGATATCCAGCTATAGCTGGTCCACCCAAAGCTACTCCAGCTATAGCTGGGTATTTAGTGGTAGACTTTAGATGGTACCACTATAGTCGGTACCACTATAGCGTGGATTTTTATCCACTGATGTCGTTGGAGCGCGCAACAAGTCGACCAGCCCACGAGAAGGGTTGCAGCCAAATGCATCCGACGGAGTGAAAGAAAGGAGTTACTAGGGCGAAGAGAAGGGGGCGCTTTTTCTTGCATCGGGAAGCTTTACCCCCCGCGATCCTTGGAAGCAAAATAATGGCGACTATCACTGTAAAATAGTTCTATCATCAGGATTATTTATTCAAGGACGCAGTTCAGGAATTTTGGACGCAATCAAAATATTAAAACGTAATTGAAGCGATCCATTGAACAGGTTCCCCAAAAATTAAATCCACCAGTTTCCTCAATCAAACGTTGCGTCAAACGTACACGCAACTCATACCAGCAGCAAGGGAGAAAAACGTCACCACAGGTAGAGTGCGATGAGCAGTACGAATGAAGAACCCGTTATAGAAACCCTTCGATGGTCGCGCGTAAAGCGTGATTCGGAATTAAGGTCATATTAGCCAATTTCTCGTTGGTCATTGGGCTGCGATCGCTTCGAGTCAACCAGTCCTCCACCACAGCCTTCTCATACGTATGTCCGTCGCTGCATATCACTGGGTTGCGCATCACCTCCATCGATATCGGACACAGAAAACTCTCCGGGACACCACCAGTCCGATAAGCTTTCCTATCTTCTTCGGCCTTCTGAGAGGCCCATAGTTGGTGCACAGGTTCACGCATCGCCTCAGCAGTGGGCCGTCGATCAGAATTATCGAAACAGTTCCGTAGCAGCTGCCGTAGTGGAGCGGCAATACCTTGAGGTATCGGCAGTCTTTGATTGCCGTATCCAACAGCACCAATGATTTGCGGCGCAGTCATATCTTTCCACGGGATGTCCAGTGACATGAGCTCCCAGATCACGACACCTAGAGAGTATATGTCCGTTGACTCCCGGTAAGGCTCATTACGAAACGTTTCCGGCGCAGACCAGGCCACTGTGCCTACATATACAAGAATAGAAATAGAGCATAGGTTGACTCATCCAATAGGCTAGACAGGTAGAGAGGATTTGGTGGAGTTCGAGTACCTACAACTCCCGTGACATGTGACATTGACGTGTGCCGAATCTTGCTCACACCGAAGTCTGCAATTTTAGCGCGCCAATTCTCGTCGATCAACACATTTGGACTTTTGAAATCACAGTGGACGACTCTGGAAGCGTGGAGGAACCGCAGCCCTTCAATCATATCGAGAATGATACGCAGTCGATACGCCATGGGCATTCGTGCTAAGGAGTCTGCTGTGTTGACGGACTCGCTATGTAACGCATTGTACAAGGAGCCTCTGGACATGTACTCGGTAATGATCGCTCGACCTCGACCACCTCCGCCCGAGGGCCCGAAATCGCGACACACACCCATGAGCATCAATACGCGTGGATGATGCAGTTTGGATAACACCATAAGCTCCGCCACCAGTGTGCTCTCAGCCTTATCTTTCCCTTCTTCACCCTACATTACCAGGGAGTACAGGGAAGGTCTTGACAGCTACAGGACTTCCTCTCCACACGCCTTTGTAAACAGTAGACATCGCTCCTTTGTAAACTTCTTCCACCATTTCGATCTCCACGTCGTTGATTTCAAGAAGCTGATCTTCTCCGCACTTCGCGGCCCGTGATAGTGGCACAAAGGACGCGGCATTTGCATTA
>VKHC01000453.1:0-11880 GCA_015143735.1 Synura sp. LO234KE | reverse complement strand
ATCGCTAAAAGCCGGGAGCGGTGTCGCCTGCGCTTTTGAAGGCTTAGATAACATATATCTAGAGGCCTTTAGGCAAAATCTGTGGCAAAACTCTGCAGAAGCCGAGTAGTAAAATAGTAGATATGTTTTGGCACTGTCGCACAAAACACCTTTTTAAAACTACAGTAATTAGTTATAGAGCGAGTAGATATTTAGACGGGAAAAGTGAATCACAGTCAGAAAAATGTATTCCACTCGTTTAGAAAGTATCACGCTAATAAAAAATACATCTATCAGCTGGTGGCGAGTCCCCATACTTTGTTGGTGGCAGGGAGAGGAGGCCAGCCGCCCGGAAGTTGTCCCCAGGGAGGGCCAAGTACGCAACGACATATCCGACGAACTGGAAGGGGATTTCTAGGAGGGCGATGTACTGGTAGGGTGCTAGTATCAAACTTTTTAAGGGAGAAAAAACCGCCGTGAATGCAAAATGGTTGTTTGACGAAAATTAGGGAGTTAGAATTAGAGGGTATAGAGGCAATATCAACCTCGAACCGACATAGCTGAAGAAGTAGGCAATTTCGCACCACCTTGTAGTCTCTAAGCACCCACCTTATACCAAGTGGCACCATTTGTTAGAGTAAATTCATTTTGGATATCTAGCTTGGCAATATCTAGCATTGCTCGATTCTACAAAGTACCACGATGTACCGGAAATATTATTCATTTATTTTAGTACTCAAGTTACTTTAAGAAGATTCTACTTATTTAATTAAATAACTGTGAGCACGTTCATCCAGTTTGTTGAAAGTATGAATGTTGTATACACAATACTTTCCTGCGTCCCTTGGATCCATATTTTTTCGCCATATGAGAGCATTCAATTAATTAATTATCAATTTGTTGATAGCCTTTCTCTGTTCCTTATCCATGATCCTCGTGAGCAATTGCGAATACTTCAACATGGTAGTGGGCTAGTTTGACGAGGTCGCTGGAATTTATTTTTATTTGAATGAGTGGAGCTGATGTTTACGAAGGTCGCGAAGGTAAGTATGAAAGAATACATATAATGATAAATTTGATTATCCATTCGAAGCATAGAATTTTGTCAGTGCATAGTAAACAGTGGATATCCATGCTGGGTTGTATTCGGTACAGTAATTGGCAGTGGATAATTTGGTACGGTTTACAAACAGGGTTAACTACTAGTGTCAATAATCCATGATTTGATTATAACCTACAATTATACCTGTAAGATATTGTTATGGCCCGTGGTTATCCACGACACAAAGCGTACAGATTCGGTAAAATGTGACGTTGTGTTGTTGAGGAGAAAAAATTTATTTGCGCTCAACTTGATAAATAAAATATTTTGTTTTATTAAAGAGGTATAATTGTGCAAGTATCATTAAACAAATCTTCACGCAATCTCATACCATTAAGTCCAACGATATAAGTAGTGAGATCCTACTGATATCTCACTCCCCATATAGTTTGAATGTCCGAGGAGCTCTTTGAATGTCCGGGGAGCTGCACTCAATGAGATATACCACCGCGCAAATGACGCTTAAATTGGTAAATTGACATAAATTCGATGGCACATTTTCTGGACTTTCAATCTTGCCCGCAGTCAGTCCCACGATATAAATACTGAGATTCTACTGATATTTCATGCCTGTTTCTAATAAGCCAGAAAATAAAAAAGATCATCAGGATGGTGAAATACAAAAACTAAGATTGATAATTAAGCTCCGAATCGGCGAATGGAATGGAAGAGTATGTAGTTTAGCATATTTGCGCTAGCTACAGCATAAATAAAGCTGGTGTTTAACTCAAATGTATGTAAATTGCTTTCTAGAGGCTAATAAAATTCCGCAATATTTATTGTAAAGATTTTGAATTGAAGCGAACTTTATATCTTTTCCCTACGTTTAAAGTATTTTCTGATAATGTTATTTTAATTTTGCTTGCCGCGTTTGCTCAGTGAGCTTGTATGTCTCCGTGGATATCCCCATGGATAGCCACTGGTAGCTTATATTGGTCCGTGGATATCTCTATGAATGACCACGGTGCACCGTGGATATTCCTATGATTGACTACGGTTATTTTCCCGGAAATCAAATAGTTATTTTTACCTAGATGTACGCCGAAGTGACGACTGAATTCAACGGAAAGAACGACGCAGTAATCGCTAACAAAACTGTTATTGTACCTCTGGCGGGCAGAGGGATCGAGCGGTTCAAGGCAAATCCACTCGATAGCATGATAGACCGCACTCAGCTCAGCGGTGCTGCTCGTGGAGTGGGTGGCCCCCGCCCAGTAAAAACCCGGAATGGATAAGTCGGTTCGTGACCCGACATTATACCAGGGATTGTTGTTATCCACAAAACGATAGCCTAGACTTTTCAAGAATAATGCGGAGAATAATGCTTGTATAAATTCGGGGTATAAACGGTGTGGTTATCCACGGCGAGGTTATATGCACTGATGTTAATTATGCGAGATTCAACCTGGAGGATCGATTTGAGCTCAATTTTGGATGCTTTTCAGGATAAGATACATGCCTACAAGATGCTGAACCAACAAGCATCATGATTCGTTCCCAACCACTCAGAAATTGGATAATTTGCCACATTTTGCTCATTATGATGTCGATATTATCGTGAGTTTGTGTGAAAATAAGGGAAAACCGATCCACTAGTTATTTGCCGGTTTTATTGATGATAAGCCGATCGTAATCGGTTTATCCAAGAATATAATCCTGTCTAGATCAGTTTCTTTGTCAATGTAATCCGTTCTGGCTGCTTTATTTTAATATATCAACCATGCAAGAGCTTTCAATCATTGAATTCGGCATGTTTGAAAAAAATTGGCATTCTCCATCTACCCAGCGATGACGTAATCGTTATCGATAAATTATAAAATTTCAAAATTCGATTTTCGACTCTACTATGTCTTATTCCAACGTACACCCGACTCGAGTTTCAAACCCAGAATAGAAATTTTAAAATTTCTTCATTTTTGTACATACGTACAATCATAGGAGGGCTCATATAATTGTACAAAAAAAGGACGCACGTGCACTTCGCCTATCCAACTTCAAAGATGGAATTCTTATCATAGACTGCTGTATCTATTCTACCGCTTACTCTTTTTTCACAAACCCAGTTTATGTTAGTCGAACATCGAATCATCTCGGAACGATCTCGTTGTTCTCTCGCAATTTTCTCGGGAAGCCGCAAAAAGTTACTCGAAAACGAACTCGTCGTTTCTCGATGATTTTCGGTTTTTTCTACAGAAACTCTTAGTTAAGATCATGATGATGCTGAAGACAACTCTCGAACAAGATTTTTTCCCAAAAGCTAAGATTATCATCGACTTCCCAGTTGAAAATACTTTCCATATGACTAATTTACGTTTATCTTCATCACTATCTACTCCAACTCAATTATATATTGAAAGACTGCTTTACCGTTTGCGACTCCTCTGCCTTATCAATCAGCTTCAGTTTCCGAATGTGAGCGAAATCTATTATCCAGAATGGTAGTAGAGCTAATAATCCCTTATTTCTTTTTGCAGAAATCATTTATTCCAATATTTGATCTCAATGTAATGATACAACTGAGCTGGAGGGAATTATTCAGGATCAAATTAAGTACTTACGATAGGTTCCGATTCCACAACTTCCAAACTTTGATTCTGCAGCGGCCTCTGTTTTTGATTTTATTGACTGGATATTTTTCCTCCAGCAGGCCAATATTTTATGCAGAGATGAAAATTGCCGTTAACATTTTAGAAAAATGATCGATATTCCAAGTTGGAGCTCATATACAGCCTGTATCGCTAACCAATTATTATTATGAACAATTCTTTTACTGGTGGAAGCTATCTCAACGAAAAAGGTTTTCATTACTTCAATCCCATGTGTTCACTCGACCAATTAGTTAGTCCAAGAAATTGAAGCGATATTGTTGCCTCAGTCTCCAGAAGCTATTGCTCAACGTCAATCCTTATTCCATAGGCTAGAATAGTATGGAACAGAGGACTCAAACTCCTCTCTGACGAGTCGTATGTTTCTGCATTTGCGCATGTTCGAGTATATCCTGCGGTCAAAGATATAATTGACTTAATCTGTTGTATGTACCTCACCTATTTCGCGATCATATCTTGTTCAGATTCGCGGCAAATTTTTATCGGCGGCGATGCAGAATACCTTGGATTTTAAATTTTTGGCGAGGAATATACTGAAGACTGAGAATGCCATGCGTGAACTTTTAGAGTGACTGACTTGAGTGCAGACCCTATCCATGTATGAACTCAGAGTCTCTATTGCAAAGTTTGTTGCAGCTGTGGAAATCCTATTACCGAGCAATCAAAGAATTCCAATTATTCCCGTAAAATCCGTCAGCTTCGACAACAGCCCTATCAGTCCAATGGTGATCACAACCGTACCGTATCAGCAATGACGCATTTCGTGGTAATGCATCGAGATAAAATATGCCCAATCATTATATACTGCGGAATAATTCTGCGCCGAGTAATTATCCGAGCCCCTCTATATACCTCGACCTAGTACATCGACTAGAAAGTTTGCTGTTACAGCGTATCGCCGACACACTAAGCTGCACTGGTGGCATTGGTAGAGGGTCCGCTCACGACAGCCACTCCCATAGCAAAGTCGGTCAAGCCGAGATCGATTTGGCTGGCAAAACAACAGTCACAACTACAGCCGTACTGATCAGAATAATTAACTGAGGAATAACAACGATCAACCATCGGAATGATCCAGAAAGCCAATCCAATCCCATTCACTTCGATATTCAAATTCTATCATGCTTCTACTTCACTACTATTCAACTAGTACGATAGGTTAGACACACTTTATACGACCATTTGAATAATTTCAATTTATTTACGAATGCAAGAGCGGACTGGCGGACAACGTGTGTGCGACGTGTGGCTGATGATCTGGACAAGGAGAGCAAGAAAAGAAAAGCTCGAAGAAGGGTCCACTCCTTCTAGAAGACCGGAAGAAGAGGAATGACCTTACTTTTGCCTCTTTTCAGCGGCAGAAGATCAAGAGCCGAGAGGAAAGTCGAAAGTGAGAAATACTTTTCTTCGGATTGATCACAGAATTCCAAGAGAAAGTTGATTTTTTTTAAACTAACTCGTTAATTAAGTGAAGAGATCACAAACACCTAACGTCACGGCAACCATGTGGCAAGTCCCGTTTCACCGAAAAAAAGAGTTGATATTCAAGATCCAAAATTAATTGACCAGGAGGCCAGAGTCACTAACTTGGACGGCCAGATAATTAATCTAGCGCATTTCTCAGAGCTGGACAAAGTAGATCCGGATTACTTTGACCTCACAGTAGGACTCTCTTCGGCTCCTACAGCCAGATTCAAAGAGGTCATCATACGCGAAAACCAGATCAAGCGCAAGAGCCGCACGCAGCGCGAGGAGCGAGAACAATTGCTAGATAGACAAGACGATGGAAAGCCATAGCAAAACCCTGTTCCACCAAGGGGCTAATATCAGTGAGTTACAAGGCGCACTCAAGGCACCAAGAGCCAGAATGATGCACTCGGGGGCAGGCTGATGCAAGTGGAAGACGAGCTGGGCGGACTCAAAGTAGAGATCGCTAGGATTGTTAGCGCTGTAGAGTCTGCGAAACTTCACGCGGTTGACGAGATCATGCTCGCGACGGGAATAGGCGGTGAGCATTCAAGCGTAGAACCTTAACGCAAACAGCTTGACAAATTAACTGGGGCCAACGCACCAGAGACTGCGTTCACTTGGGAGATTTGCGCGGTAAAGTGTCTACTTCTATCGGGAACCATGGGGGTGAAGGACTGAGATAATATGGAAAGCCGGAAGGTACAAGATCAGGGGTGGCAATGGCGACGGCAATGACGGCTCATGCTCCGATGGATCCAGCAAGGAGCGAGAGCGCTTGCTGGATTCAATTGACAAGAAGCTGGAGAGTCACAACAAAATCTTGTTCCGCCATGGGACTAATGTCAGTGAGTTGCACGGAAGCACTCAAGGCACCCAGGGACAGATTGATGCTCTTGAAGGGAGGCTTATGCAAGTGGAAGACTAGCTAGGCCGAGTCAAAGAAGAGATTGGCAGGAATGCTGGCGCTGGGGAGTCTAAGCCATTCGCCGCAGTTGCCGAGACTAATCCTGGGACAGAAATCAGCGGCGAGCGCTCGAGTGTGGAACCTGGGCGTGGCTAACGCACCGGAAACTGCGTTCACCTGGGTAGATTTAAGCGGAGAAGTGCCTACTTCCGTTGGCAACCAACGTGGTCAGAAGGTGCAAACCTTTTTGCCCGGTGCTGAGTCTTCCTTCTTTGCGGATGCCAAAGTGGGTGAACGAGTGGGGTCCTGGATAGTAACAAAGTGTACAGCGCATGTTGGCTTATATAGCCAGCAGGTCTAAGTCAAAGCTGGCGATGGAATGCTGACTTGGTCAGTCTGTCTGAGACTCCACGTCGCAAGCAACTTATATTCTCTAGTTAAGAAATACGGAGAAATTTTCAAACTCATCGAGCTTTACATGTGCTTATCTCAGGAACAAACGCAGACAGTATTACTGGGAAGCAGTACTTGACGATGTATACGCCCAATTGCGAGCTGATAGATTCTGTTTGTTTTGAGATTACCCCGTTGGTATACCCTGAGGACCATCATCTAAGTATTAAGCTTTCATACCCTGACCATCATCTCTCTAGGAGAGAGAGTTTCTCTATTTATACTTTTAAATAGTTGCTCAAAATGTCAACGATTGACTCCTCCCACATTACGTAACTTCAACTCCTTAAACACGATGTAGCAACCACCAAATACTCCTCCAGATTATGACTTAAATGCCGATAATAAAATCAATAGATATTGACAACGCATAGAAGCGGACGAAATGAAAGAGCAAAGCAACGTTTCGAGTATTTTGACGGCGAATGGTTGTTATGCTCAGGGACGCTGGGACGCTTAAGAACAACCGTGCCGAGCTTCGAACATTTTGCTCGCAGGAGATTTTAATTTGCCCTTTATCTAACCTAAATTCCAGAGCTCAGATCTTGAACATTATTCGCTAGGTCACCTTAGTCCTCCAAAGTATCCTTTCTTAGAGCACGATTGTACGATTGGCTGGCCGCTGAAAACGCACTTTTTCTGATATGTCCTTCCGTACACCGCTGGCTCTCACGGGGATGGAGTTCATGAATTGGAACCATTGTATGTTGCAACTTCCCTAATCCGCAGCTTTCCTTTCAATGGTTGACTCTTGCGGGACTTAAAATTTGTAGCATCGCCGACCTCAGGCAATCTGTCGTCAGCGACTTTCCTTGGGCATCATGCGCTTTAGTCCTCCCCTGCAGATCTCTTTGTGAATTTCCCAGCCCAGGACTCGAATCTTGCCCGGTGGTACGTGACCCGTGGTCGCTAGTAGGGAGTCATTCAGCACACCTCCTTGGAGGAGGTCCCATCCCACAGCCCAAACGTAGTCGGGCTACCTATACGGACCCATCCTGTCCCTCCACGTCTCCGGAAAAGAGGAGAACAAAGATATCTCCACGGCCGAAGATATCTCCATGGCCGAAGGCTAAGTCCACTTGTTCCCTTAATCCAAATCCGAAAGTTCTAAATAATCGAATGTTGATCTCTTCACAGATTCAGATGCATCTCCGTTCTCCCTTACACCCTCTCAAACCCCTCCTGGTCCAACCCGACACCTCTTGGAGATTCAAAAAAAACAGCACTCCTGACCAAGGGCTCGCTGTAAGTATCGCCTCCATGACGGCGAAGAACTATTCTCCAAGTTAGACATTTTCAACCACTGAAAGGGCACTTAAAAGTGCTGGAACATTCCCGATTTAATCATTCGCAAATACCTGGGGACTTCAGTGCGTCATTCTCAAGCTCTGCCTCATTTCTACAAGTCTACGATTATGTGTGCACTCTCAAACTAGGGTGGGATAGATGCAAAGTTTACGTCGTGCTTATGCTGCAGCTGCTTTTCCAAGACCTGAGGGATATGAAAAGGTAGGACTTTTAACTCAATACTTGGTCGACTTCCCTCGCTACGACTACTTACTCAGAAAAAACAAATATCTGAAGTTTCAACTACTTCCAAGTGCACACCATTAGAGTTAGTTTTATAGGCTAGAAACGCAGTTCCTAAAACAGAAACAGTCAATACAAGGCTCAGTGCCAAGATTTCGATCGCAAAAAGTCCACTTATAAATTACGTAAGCCCGTGGCATATCCACAGACGTGCAGACACTCAGACGTGATAAGCGTTAAAATTTTAAAGTGATAAATTAAAACTAGATACAGGATTGCGATAGGCAGTGCACCAAATCAGGTAAAATGAAGCATTTAAATTCAAGCAAATATATCACTAACCCCCTATTACAGAAATTTGAAGAAACAACAACTCCGAGCGTCCGAATTTTCGAACGGCAAAATCGTCTAGAAAGAGCAATTTGGGATCTCGAGAAATATTGAGACATAGCAAAATCCATTTGAGGTATAAATTCAATTAGGTCAAGAATGAATTACCCAAAATATTTCATCTCAATCCTTCCTCAGAAAAACTTTAAAATTTTAGCTCAAGTAATTTGCCAAGCGCCAGATCGTCGTCCAGAATGCACCAAACTTACAAATTCTTTGATATTTTTAATCGCGTCTAATGACGAATAAGGCTCCGAGGTGGTTTTGCTGAAAACCGTCAATCCATTCGGAAGATAATTGTTCGCTTCGATTTACAAAAGTTAGCCAGCCACCCCCACAGCGCATCCCAGCTCCAATGTCCTTCAGGTATCTTGATGTCCAATCAATATATGCCTCTCAACGACCACTCTTGCCGCCCAAAACCAATTTGCTATTTGATTTATTTGCTCTACTTGATCATAATTCGTTCTTCATTTCCAGACCGTCCAAGACAAGTCAAGCAGCAGCCGCTGGTATCTCCCAACATACAAGGTAACCATACAATTCCCTCAGACATGCTTTATAACATCAGTAAATCGTTAACACGTCCTCAGATTCGCCTCAGAACGTCTGAAACAGTTCCAGACACAAGCTGCCCGCCTCGCCTAATTCAAGATCTCTCCTCGAGGTAAAAGTATTCACCTTGCATGTCCCCGCATGATTCCGCCCTCTTGATTCCCAAACGTTCTGCTATGTTATTCCTGCCACATATACCTGTCTCCTAGCTCCTAAACGTACACCCACGTCTTGTGATCACGTCACTTGCACGTCACGCACACGTGAAGCACCATCCCGCGCCACACATATGTCATCTCAATCAAAACCGTCACACGCAGCATGACATATGTGCACACCCTGCTCTTGCATACAGGTAATTATAAATATCCTCCTTCCCGCGATCTTATAAGTGTAGCTACCTAAAAAGCTATCTTAACAACTAGTACAGAAAAAGTCGCTAGAAGTACCAAGAGTAGTTTCAAAATAAACAAAAGTCAGTATGAAAGAAAAACTAAGCTAGATAGATGTATAGAAGGAAGCTTGCCCATACCCCTAGTGGGATTTGCCAATCTGGCTCATATGGGTGCTTATCATTATATGCCGTCATGTTTTGTTAAGCTAAGTTTTCAATTAAAAAAAAAAAAAGATGTATAGAAGGAAGTATTAGTGCAGTAGACGGGTAGAATACGACAGTACCAAGTGCAGGATCACACAAGCACCGTGGCGCACCAATCAAACTCCCCGCCCCAAAACCATACAAAAGACTCGATGGTAGACATCCTGCAGAGTGTTTACCGCCCGCATTAGGTAAACCAAGCCACCCGTGCGCCCTCAGAACAGCACGTACATGCAGACACCCCGCTCGTGCTCCCAGAGCTGCCTAACCCGCGCTGTAGATTCCAGCTTAGATCTCCCGGCAGAAAAGATATCCAGCCAGATGAACCAGTAATAGATAGACTAAACTAATTTAAAAAGGTATATACAAGTAGAACGTAGAGTAATACAACAGTACAACTATGCTACTAGTGCAAGAAGTAAAGAATGAAGTTAGTTGAAGTCTAAGCAAACTAACTACAATCCAGCAGTAGACTATGGATAGATCCCGTTGGCGGAGATACGCCAACTACTGATCAGTCGAATGGAATACAGAAGTGAAAGTGTAGATCAGTCTATGCAGTGTATCACAACGCTAGCTACAAGGAAATGCGGGACAGGTACACTGTGCAGCGCAGATGCAGCAACATGCTACGGTCGCTTTGTACAAGATAACTTTGCAGACAATCTGTCAATTGCAAATTTTATCCTCAAACTGGCCCTGGAACAATAGAAGTTCGCTTCGTCGTTCTTGCCCTCCCTAGTGCTCACATTGTCTCAAGCGAGGAACTTCTCGCATGGTACGAGGATAAGTACTGGCTGAACTACTTACCGAATCTCCCTCCCAAAAACGCGCACTGAGCCTGCATCCAGAAATATAGACAATCTGTCCCTACTCTACGTAACGCGGGACTTCTCCGAGACGGCTCCAGGGAACAGAATTCCATACAAAACATGCGCTCCTTCTTCGTCCCCAAACAACCTTTCCCGGCTTCACTGCCCCCACCTACAGTGAACTATACCAATACGCCTTCTCCGGATTTTTGCCTTTACTATTGAGAGATCCGTACCATATTCAACGTGAATCACTGTCCCCCTATCTTTAAACTCTAGCAGTTCTTCAGGTTCACCTTCAAGAACCCTCGACAATTTGCAGCAACTGTGCCCCAGCTGGCTCGTGTGGCGTGCAGCTAGCTCTATTATGTAGGAGCACTTTGGCTTGCTGGGCATGATTCCCCGTTCTTGAAACTTCAGCGCAGAGATCCGGCATCCCAACAACCAGAAATCCCTCACTCAATCCGAGACCTGCTCACCTCCCGTACACTTCCTGCTCTTATGTCCAACGGTCCTTGATGCTCTGGCACGATAGTCCCTCCATGAACAACTCCCGTCCGCTTAGACACTGATCAGACCAACTCGAACTCCTTAAAGTTTGTGCACTTATTCCGGAAAGGAAAATTCCTCTGTTTTTGTTGAGCTGACCGGATCTGCTGTTGATCCCGTCTTCGGCAGGATATGGTCTACGCACTATGTTGATTACACCATTATCTTACCTGCTTCCTGAATTCCACGGGCACCGTATTATCGGATGTATTGACCAGCATGCATCGCCCGTCCGTCCTCTGCGGGGGCCGCTATTACCCGCTTGATTGTCCGTCTTACTCTACTCAAATTGATTTTCTAGATCTAATTCTTCCACTACCCCGCCCATTTTATCGCCAGAAGTTGCTATAGTGGAATTTGATCGCCTCAGCCCAATGAACTACACTCTAGTACTCCGCCCTTCCTCGCCGGAATACCTGGTAAGTCCCTCGCCATCCCGATCTGACCAGGTCTTACCTTTCCCTCAGTTGGAGGAACCTTTCCCTTCTCCGTTGCTGTCTATCCGACATCTGGTCCTTAACGATCCGACTTTTCCCAGTCTTGATGAGAGTCCACGTGTACTATTCCGACTGACCAGCTTGCGTGAACCTGTGATCTTTCAAATTGTTAACCTCCAGGTGTTGCTTAATCCATCTCTAACAGAGTAATGGACCTTCTGTTGCCCACCACTTCCTCCGTGGAGGACCTTTGGTCACTGTTACAGGATGGCACTATCAGACTGAGCATACACTGCCGACTGAGATCTGTCGACCTGATAGTCTCAATTTGACAGCCCTTCTTGCCGTTCTTGAGCGGACCTCTTCCTGGCGTCCAGATGTCACTCAGGCCGATAATCACCAAGTCCAGCACGTCCAGAGTACTCTTGAAGCGTGGCTCCGAACTCCCCGCCTTGATGCAGACACACGTCACAAGATCCAAGGCACCATACAGTG
>VKHC01000452.1:0-11893 GCA_015143735.1 Synura sp. LO234KE | reverse complement strand
GCGGGGTGTCCTCTCATTTTGGTCTGTCTTTTGTTTCAGTCCTCAACTACTTAATCTAACTATACGATTTTCGGGAATATAAAATAAATCAACCTATAATTACTAAGCACACTACAACCCCCAAAAACATAAAATCTCGTTTTTCATCATTTTCCGCAGAGCACCAAAATGATCATGACAAAATTATTTTGCAAAATCAGCTTGTTGCCGAAATTCCAATTCGTTTTCTATTGACTGCCTGGGAAACTGGAAAGTTTTATCCTCGTTCCTGTCAGATTGAGTTGGCTGCTGGTGGCTTGGATTACTACCGTCGCCACTAGGAATACCCTTGGATTCCTGTCTCCTTGGCGGTTACCGTCGCCTGCGATTTGCTTTGAAGGAGGCTGAGATATCGTTGTTGATCGAAAAGCCTTTAGCCAAAACTTGATCGAAAAGCCTTGGCAAAACTGCTCAGAAGCCGAGTAGTAACATGACACTAAATATTCATTCATACTATAATTTCTTGTACTACTCTAGCCACAACTTCGTGTCGTTTGGTCACTCTTCGCTAAATTTTCTAAGAAGCTTATAGGACATCATTACGTGCCATTCAAGCCAAGCTATTTCCTAGATATTGTCGATCTAAGTCAAGCTATTTCCTAGACGCTCAAGAGATCTAAACTAGGGCAATGCATCCAGCATGGACACGAAGTATATCGAGAAGAGGTAGCAGTTCAAAATAGATGGGCATACATTCAAATCATTTCCAAAATACTGCGAGTCGCACAAGATCCTCACGCACATCAAGTGGTTCAGGTTAAGTAGCGTGAAGAAGAAAATATGATATATATTTACAGTATCAAGCAAGGCAGATTTAATTGGTGCGAATCTCCTATATGAAAGTACCCGCCGCTAGAACGCAAATGTGTATTGCAGAGCAGGTATGTGTATTGTAGTTGTGTTCTGAATTTTGATAGGATAGGGGCAGATAAGATGCAGATATATAATCCAATCCGTCCCCTCGATCATAGCCACAGTATACAGTAACGAGCACAGTCTTCGTATCCTTCACGTATTAGTCGCCCGAGGATATTATTTTTACTCAAAGGCGCGGGGACCAGGGGTCGGGCTTCTGCACCGGCCGATGAGCCTCCACGTTTATCGCCACGTCCAGAATGCTGCTTGTGATTCTTGGTGCTTCCAGATAGTTTAGACGACAGATTGTTATTGGATGAGGCGCTGGAGTTAGAAACCACAGGTTGCTGTGGACGAGGACGAGGCCAGTCTCCGTCAAGCGCCAAGAGCAGCGCCTCCCTTCTCGCCAGCCAGTTCAGCTCTCGTAGAATCTGAGTATATTTGAATCTCGGAGGGGGAAGAATTTTTTTCTGACTATATGACCAATGCGCATAGAGTAACAGCCGAGCGGTGGGTGGGTCGTCGTACAGGCCGTACACAGAGACCTTTTTATACTTGGTTTTCATCGCTCTCGTCTTCTCTAACACAGTCTCCACTGGTATAGCTTGGAAGTTGTTTTCAGTAACTAGTGCTTGGGGGTAGAGATGGACGAGGAATCGGATCACTTGCCGGGATTTGGTGTTGTCCAATTCATCTAATTCCGATCGACGAGACTTTCGCGATGACTGAGAATGACCTGGGTCCTCCTCGCCATCGTCGTCGTCATAATATTCATCATCATGGTAAGCGTCGTCTCCAGTAGGTCGACTTCGCTCTTGATGGCTATCATCGCCGCCGGAGCTAGTTGTACCCTCTCTGGCGACTTGTTCCAGGGTGAGCTCCTCTTCTTCTCTTAGCACTGCTTGGGTATGATTCTTTCCTACAGCTAAAGTAGCCAAATGCAAACAAGTCTTTCCTTGACGATCTGGTATTCGAATTCCCTCTGGGTAGGCTTCGTAAAGGAGCTTGATAGATTCCACATCCTCAGAACAAAATGAACAAATGCAGTGAAGTGGGAGCATGCCATAGTCATTTTTCATAGCGGCACCTTGTGGATATCGGCGAATAAGCATTTGTAGTATTTCTTTATTTGGCCGTTCACGGTAAGCTGCAAAATGCAAAGGCAAAGAATGCGTCTTATTGAACGTAGAGGGTCCAGCTGGAAATGCTTGACAGAGTTTCTTGGTAAGCTCTGGTGAGGGATTATTCCGCATTACGGATAAGAAAATTGGAACTAAACCTTGACCATTCGGAATAGATGCTGTTTTGGGACATATTTCCAAAATTTTCGTTGCAATCGGAACTAGAATAACAGGTTGGCAAAGGCAAAGGTGAAGTGGCGTCGATCCCGATTTGTTAACCGCCTTAACACCCATCGGACACGAAACTATCAATTCATTAAATAACGCTTGTACAAAGTCCTCACGGTAATTTGAGCCCAGAAGAAGGTGAAAACTGTTATTCCCACTTGCATCATCTTTTAGAAGGCCAGCGTTTGGATCTCTTTTAACGTAATCAATGCACACTTCAATCCTCGCGTTCTCAGGGGAGTTTAATTCCATAAGTAGAAGTTTTCCATGGGTTGAGAGGCGTTTTTGGGCCATTGTAATAATGAAAAAATAAGTATCAAGAATGCCCCCGTTGCAACAACGTTTACTTATGTTGTTTTTTGTGGTTTTTGTTTTTGGCTAGTGCTAATTGGAACATAAAATAATCATGACAATCTCTACTTGGGTAGCACTGATTCGAAATTTTTTATGTGTCTGCAAATCCTTATCTCCTCCAACCGGTTTTTTTCATAGTGCAGCTTTTCCCACACTTGATGGTAAACTATCTAACGCAACACGACTTGAGGTGTTAATCGCAATCACTCAACTACTTGCCGTCTATTTTAACATCAAAAATGGTTTCTGGCATGTTTATTCTGGAATACGCGATTATTCGTTTTTCCAGGCGGTTGGGAAAAGAGCCGTTGCAATGATTGGGCCAAAAGATGTCCAAGATGAGGGAAAAGGTCCTGCCTTCCTTATAGTTTGCGAACACATTGATAATTCACAATCTAAATCGATTCAGACAATATTGACAGGAATCGCTGAATTGGTTGTTGGGTTAGGATTTGTTGTACTTTTTCTGAATTCGTTACATATATATCTCCCTTTGCATCCCAAGCCTGTTATTGACGCTCTATTTTATATGGAGATCGCACTATTGTATTTCTTATACCTCATGGTTAGATCAACATTAAGTGCATTAAATGATGGAAAGCGAGCGGCCCAGCTGGCGGACGCGTTTGGAACAAGGAGTATTTCTACTCCGGTGGAGTTACACGATCTCATACTGGACAACGGTTATCCTGACGATATCATGACCGCATTAGATATACTAACTGCCGATGTGAATGCCTGGTGGGACAATCGAAATCTAACCATCGACGACATGATCGAAGGAAATGTCAATAAAGTCAAAAATAATTTACTTAAGTTTTGTGGAAAAGAATCCAACACCAGCACCAGCAAAACATCTAACGAAAATTCAACTGTCACAAATGACGCAGGATCTTCTCAGTCTTCGGATAGGATCGCTCTAAGGAGCACGGGAGTGCAATATTTGCGACGATGTTCTGTGGAGAGTTACAGCAAGGCTCCGTTGGAATTTGTTTTCTTCTTACTCAACCTGATCGCCTTTTATGGTTACTTCTTGTGCGTGTTTGCATTCTACGTCTCTGAGCAGCAGTACAATAGCAGCACTACTTATCAGCGAATCGGGCTCTTCTTGCCACATGCCCTATTGGATTGGTGGGGCAATCTGGCTGGCGATGCCATGTGGACCATCGATCCCCTCCTTGCAATCGTATCGCCCGGGCTGCTCAGGATATATGTGGATCAAGCATTGCAAGCCGCTGATAGAAAGGAAGCTGAGAAATCTAAGAAGGAGAGTTAGGGAACTCATATACCGGGCTGATGAAGCTTAGCAAGAGTACTTTCAGTAGAGCTGCTCTTTTCATATTCCCCGGTGTAAAGTAAAAGGAAATTTTTATAGCGCCTTCTTTAAACTAGTCTATCGAAGCCTGGCTCTATTAAATCACTTTTTACAAAATCTGTCACTGGCGGAAGAGGTTGACAATTACTCCTCAGATAGTGAGCAAATATGGCTGCGAGATCAATGAGGCCGACGTACAGTTCTACTATCGAACCACTGAACCGAAAAAACAGCAGACCTCTATACACAAAAAACTTCATCCCTTGCTACCGACAGGCAGTTTATCAAAAAATTCTTTGCTGATACTAAAAAATCTATCTTACAGCATCCTCGGTGCCGCTGTGACAAAAGTTCACCATCTGCTATTGCAGGCGTACGTGCGTTTGAATAAGATCCGCTGGGGGTGTACTCGGGTCCACTGTTATAGCCCTGGCTTAACCGGTGGAACCGCTACAATCGGTGACACATTTTTCAATCATACTAATCAATCCGTCCTTTAGATTTTTAAAATTTTGCTTAATCCATATGATATTTCCCGTTCTTTAGGAAAAGCAACCTAAGAATTCTAGCGCTATCGTGAAGTTTTTGCACAACCAGATTCATCATGGTGCTTGCAAATCAACTAATATAATCATATGCGTTCATCTTAGTAGCATCATCATTTCTACGTTAATTAACGTTGAGAAATCATCTTAACTTTTCATTTCTAGAGTAAGAAGTTTATATATTTTACTCAAAGACACACTTCTGTTTCACTGTCATGCTTTGCTTTTACGTAACGGTGCTAGTTTTAAAACTTGTTTTGTGAGACCGTACAAAAACACACCGACGTATTTTAATACTCGACTTCTCAGTAGTTTTGCTTCAGAATTTGGCCAAGTGTCTCTAGATAAACGACATCTAAGGCTTCATAAAGCGCAGGCGACCCCGCTTTCAGCTGTTAGCGTTAGCTGTACTAACATGGAGAATGCCACCACCATATGTGGTTTCTCCAGCTTATCGAAGATAGTTATCGTCACGGAGAAAGTAATCCGTGGAATATAAAGGCGAAGGTACTTCAGGCTGCCAGCCAACTCAATCCTGACAGAGGTAAAATTTCTCCGGATTTGAATTTCGATCAAGCTTATTTAGAACTGCCCTCCTTTGGTTTGTAGTGGTCGGTAGCCGTGTTGTAACCTGCCCGGGAAGACGTTGAGTAGGCACCTGTGCCATTCAGGGCTAGTGCGCTTGCGAGTGATCAATAGGCGCACAGGAACCCGCCGAGAGGTCTTGGAGAATCAATTAGGGGATGAAAAACCGATAAAGGTTCGGAGACGCAGTAGGAGAGTACACTGGAAAGGGAGTGGGAGTTGGGAAGTCTGTCAGGGTGAGAGTTCGACCCGGGAGGTGAAGGAGGCTGCCGACAGGGGCCGGTAAGTGGAGGAACGGTCAAAGGAGTGGAGTACCGTGTGTCCAGGGGTGCGGAAGATGGAACTGGAGGGTCGGGACTGCTCTGGCGTGGGATGGGACCGAATGGGGACCCTTGGGCGGCCACATTCAATGATTACGGATATCTACGCTCCAAAGAAATGTGGTATGCTACGAAGTTCCCCCGGAAGTGCCTGCAAGATGGAACTGGGCGCTTTTTTTCCATGGAGTGGTGGAACAGGGACACTCGAGTAGCGGACGCGAAATAATTGGAGTCAACTATGGTGGACGTGTCCGCATCATCACTTTCAAGGAGGGCTAAGGAGGCGAGTTGAGGAGCACAGGAACCACCCGGGCGACACAACCTTGTTGGAAGAAGAAGAGCATCGGTGCGGACTGCACAGCTGAGCCCGACCTTACCTTCCATGACGAAAGGGAGAAGTTCCTCTATATTGGGGAGGGGGTCTGAAGGGGGGATGTCTTTAGACTTGCGGGAGGGGTTAGAGGAGAAGTCCGAACTGGAAAACTAACGGATCGTGCTGAAGCCCGTGTTGGAGAGTGTGAGCGACTCCGGCTAGGCCAGGGGAAAGTCACAGCGTCCTGGAGTGGAAGGGACGACCCGGGAGAAGGGGAGGTCGTTCGCAGGGGGGGAGTCCAGAAGGGGATCGTCGGGGTTATCGGACTCCTCCCCGTGACTGCATTGGGCGAGGACCAAGGGTGGTGGGCACTTACTTGCGGGGGCAGAAGGCGGTTGATAAGAATTGGAATGGTGGCACTAATCCTACCCTTGTAGCCATCATTTCCGAGGATGGGGTAGTAGTGCGAGCCTCGAAGGACCGCCGGTCGTGGAGAAGTTCAAGTATCTGACGCAGTTACCCACCCTAGAAAGGCGGTGTTACTTCGCTGAAAAAATCGGCCGTCAAAGTAGAGGATGGACCACACCACCCGGTGGTGGTGAGGGTCCGGTATGGTGCCCGCTTATACGGCAAAAAGCAGGTTTTAGTTGGACCCCAGGGAGATGAGCGACGACCGCACTTCGTCCAGTTCCAGGTACTGCCCCTCACTGGTAACGAGCCAAAGGGGGTTGAGCGAGAGGCCTTCATGCCACTTCTCCAAAGTCTGCCGAACATGCGTCCCCGGCTCGGTCCGCTGTTGGACGAGTGCCTGAAGGTGGGCGGAAAGGATTGTTAAGAATTAGCTTAAGATTCGCTGTGTCCG
The DNA here is from genome assembly GCA_015143735.1 of Synura sp. LO234KE. Classification (NCBI taxonomy): domain Eukaryota; class Synurophyceae; order Synurales; family Mallomonadaceae; genus Synura; species Synura sp. LO234KE. The sequence goes on along the minus strand of VKHC01000452.1, from coordinate 5,356 downwards.
TACCCTCTGTCGGAAAATAAACGTGCTGATTCGGGCAAAGTATCCCACGCTTCTGGAGGGGGTTCGCTAGCTAAAGGATATGTCGGTATGATCATTGCTCTTTTATGAACTTTGAAATTAGGTCCATTTCGAGTTGGACAGGCTGACTGCGTACGATATCCTATTGTAAATTAGTTAAGTTACCGAGACTAACCTGAATTATTGTAACAAACACCAGGCAGGATCCCTACACAGACGTATATATAATAATTAAGAGCCCCCATGTACCAAATGGTTTAAATGGTAACCCCGTGGCCGAGTGGGAAAGAGCATAGGTAGTGCCTCCCCCGGGGATGATTAGTACGCAACGGCATCCCCAACTAGATAGAGGGGACGCGCGTACCCCCTCCGGGGGATGTCACTCCTACTGAAGGGGCACCGCAAACGGGCGGGGAAAGTACAGCGTTGTAGCTCGGTACAGAGGTAGTGGTACTAAGATCACCGGCAGATAAGGCAGGAACGGATTGTTTACAGTGCAACAACTGAGATGCATGACGCAAAATGCAAGCCACCACACCGACCGAGACCAGAAAGGCTGAAGGGACGAATAGCTCCGCATGGCACATCTGACTGGCACCGCAAGTTGGGCGAGAAACAACTCTAGGTGAGGGGACACGCGGTCTTGAAGCGGCTTAAATACGCTGGTCCGCAGGCGATCCGGCCCCTCCACGTGTGCCCACGGTGTTGCAAGCTGGTCCCAATCCGGTCCGGAGAATCTTTCATCGAGAGAGACAGCAGGGGTCGGATCAAGGGACGATGGCAGAGGAGACGTCGTAGTTGCCAGTTTGTCGTACCCCTTCACGCTCCTTGAGAGTGGGCTGAGCATCCTACTGCGCCGGGGGCAAGCTCTCGACGGTCTGTTCCTCCAAGACACTTTGGGTTTCAGTCCCCTTCATAGTCTCTCTAAGAGAGGCCTGGGAGCGCCCATCTGGTGAGGGCAGGTGGGAAAAAGAAAATCAAGGCCCCACTGAGCTTGTGGAGAAAGTGCAAGGGGAGGCAGGGTGAGAAATGGACCCCGTAGAGCGCCAGGCTTCCTCCACCTTCCTCAGAATTACAGCCCATAAGAGGTTGATTGCCTTTCCCCATCTGACTTCCCTATAATTGCAAAGAGACTTTCGATTCACTCCATTTGCAGGGAAGAGAAGTAGCCCAGTAACCACCGGGAGTGTGAGTATTCCTCGGGAGCTAGAGCAATTTTGTGAAGACGTGACATCCATTTCGCTTCAAGGGACGAGGTCTTCTGGAAGATGATCGGTAAGCTTGTCTGCCTTATGGCACTGGGAAGATAAGCAGGACAAACTCGGACCGCTGCGCAGGTCCACTCGTCTTGAAGGTCACGCTGTGTTGCCTCCACCCGGAAGAGGAAGTTACAGCGCCAGACTCCTTTAACATAAAAGACTTTGTCAGGAGTGTCTTGTTGACCCTTGTATTGTTGGGAGAAGCCAAGTGGGGCAAACTTTGGATCTGAACCGGTGTTACACTTTTTCCAAGAGATTGATGACCCCGGAATTCCGTAGTATGGTCTCGCAGAGAGTTTCCGGCAATATATGCAATGGAGGCATGAGATAAGATCTCCAGACGTTGGAATGTTGACGCTGTAAATAGGTTATCTGGTGGTGGAAGCATGCGTCACAGAATTGATCCGAGGCGGACCGTGGTGCGCAGTCAGTAATATCAGCTTTTCTGTCAGAAGCACGAAATTATGGGAAGTGATCGAGGCCAGGATTTCCCCCTCGATTGTAACTAGAAGTCACAGCTGTGGCGGGTACCTGGTCCGGCGAAGGCGCGCCAAATTGAAGATGAAAGTAGAGTGGAGAGCGGGGCTGCAGTCGCCAGTCCACGACGATTGACGCTTGTCAATGCAGAAATCAGAGGGAGACTTCAATTCAACTTTGTCGGCTCCAGAATTAGTCGGATCCGACGATATGACAGAGTGTTCTGAGTCCATCAAATGGAGAGACTTAAGACCTGCAGCGGGGCTGTTACCGAGCTGAAATCATGGAAGAGGAAAGGGTCGGAAACGCGATTGAAAGTTGTCACCAAAGCAACTTTGCGAAGAATTCAGGGCTGGAGTTGAGGGGGATTATTCTCCAAACCTAAATTGTTGCGCAAAATGTGCTTGAGCAAAATCCCTTGAAAGATTTGCGATGCTGATGCCAGATCTTGGGTAGCATCGACGCATCCACCAGTGCCAGGAAAAGAAATTGAAGCGAGGCCCAGATGCTCTCGTGGTTTTACAAAGGTAAAGATTTCATCTTGAGGTACCTGCTTGTTCTTGATCTCTCCAAATCGGAGGAATTGAAGAGGATTGAGAGCGGGAATACGATTTCCAAATAGATTAGAATGCCAATCTTTGTCATCGAGCACTCTCCGAGTATCTGTGATAATCTTCTTTAAAGGAGGCCAATATGTGGCAGAATCTGAGCCCATAGTCGGTAAGATTAATGGTCCGCTTCAACATCGTCATCTTCCGACGCTCAGGAGGATTGAAAAACTGATTGGCTGTTGCCAGGGCAATATGGGACAGTATGTGCGTTCATGGTAATTTCTCCATATACGCTCCGAACCTAAATTTTTGTGCAAATTTGGTTTGGCCAAAGTTTAGGTGTAAATATTGTTGTTCAGGGATATTAGGATTTTTATCTCATTCTGGATTATGTTGGCTAAGATTTTGAATCACCTCCGTCTTAAGGAATACTTGTTTTCCTTAGCTATCATTGTTGAAATCATTCACTGGAGTCGGCTTTGAACGTTGTTCCATGCTCTTGGGACCGAGTTGAAGTTGTGTGATAATCTTTTGGAAAAATTATGTTTGTTGCGGAGGCGTCAATCTCCGAATTTTTTAGCAATTATTTAGCAGTTTAAATAAGTGAGTTAGACAAAATTAGAGACCACACCGCTCAAAATTAGAGTAGGTAAATACTTAGATATGCTTTGGTACAGTCAAACCCGGAGGTGGTGAGGGTCCGGTATGGTGCCCGCTTATACGGCAAAAAGCAGGTTTTAGTTGGACCCCAGGGAGATGAGCGACGACCGCACTTCGTCCAGTTCCAGGTACTGCCCCTCACTGGTAACGAGCCAAAGGGGGTTGAGCGAGAGGCCTTCATGCCACTTCTCCAAAGTCTGCCGAACATGCGTCCCCGGCTCGGTCCGCTGTTGGACGAGTGCCTGAAGGTGGGCGGAAAGGATTGTTAAGAATTAGCTTAAGATTCGCTGTGTCCGTACCCTCTGTCGGAAAATAAACGTGCTGATTCGGGCAAAGTATCCCACGCTTCTGGAGGGGGTTCGCTAGCTAAAGGATATGTCGGTATGATCATTGCTCTTTTATGAACTTTGAAATTAGGTCCATTTCGAGTTGGACAGGCTGACTGCGTACGATATCCTATTGTAAATTAGTTAAGTTACCGAGACTAAGACAGCGTTCGTTTCAAATCATTAATACTAGCGCCTTGTGAACCTAGCTAACTCCAAATAGAGATACGACAACTTTCAACCACACTCCAACAATCATGCCGTTCTTTTCCATCCCCTTGTAGTTAGTTGGAAAGAACGTCGTACTGTATAAGCCCCCTCTGGGACAGGAATTTTACCGCTTGTTACGGGCCGCTGCTGGCCCCCGCCAGTCCGCTACCTCCCCCTACTTGGGAGCACTATCGGGACTTACAACTTAGTACGTTGGGGATCCATTATTAATAGACTTTCTATATTTGTCTTTCTTGTCCTGCTGTATGAATATTTATTTAGTTGAACGATTATCAGGATGATATCAATATTGACTGAAATTAATAATTACTTTTACGGTGTTAAAAGTATCTAAGAATAAATCAAAATGAATATATCTATTTACCGATAAGAAGCCAGAAGCTTACTTAGCTATTTCCTTTAAATAAACAGGAACTAGGAATCAGAAGGAGACATATGCTATGAATACATTCATGTAATTATAATTACGCATCCTTCGCCAATTTCCAATCTTAACAACGAATCAAGAAATTTAAAAGGACCGAAAACTTAATTCTTGCGAAAACTAAATTCATGCTATCAATACTTAGAGGGCATGTCAATAGTTTTTATCATTATATAGTTTACTTTCAGTTGAAATGGTGAAAATCGTATTGTTTAAAACAAACCCATTTTGCAACGGTTTTGGAGCAGTTATTAGTCCTAAGATTTTCCAAAATTTCAATTTATGTGCAAGCACATCTTAAATGCGCAGGTCTGCTAGCCGCAAGCATTACAGCTGCATTCCTTTCTTTCTACCTTTCTAATATTTTACTCCAAAGGTGCTTATTCAATCTCCTTGCTGCCTGAAGTGGTTTGAATGTACCGAGTGTCATGATGAAATGTCTAATCACCAATTTCAGTCATCGCCTAAATTACGGTTGATATGCAAACAATGCCAAAAATGCTTTAGTAGAGACTTTCATTTATTTTCGGAAAGTGATAGGACCTGTAATTACTGCAGAAACTGCTGGGTTTTACCTGCGGAAACACCGGAAAGCAGAGTTTTGGAAGAGACAAATATAATTCTGGAAAGCTTCAGGAACGACATGATTAGTGCATCTGATCCTTTCTTTAATGAATTGTGAATGATAGTAACGAGAATGAATTTTATTAACCCTCAACGAAGTCCCCTTCTGAACAGAGGCGTATTTGTTTTTAGGTGCATCATAAACTGAATTTTTTTTGGTAAAATATCAGATATAATTGTTGAAAAGAATATTCAAGCAAGTAACGTCAACGCTATCGCACTTGAGAATATTCAGCCGAGAATGAATTATTTGTATATAAAAGCAATAAAATCATTCACAATTTTTTGCCTACGACCACTTACCTCTATGTCTTTGCCGAAAATCTAATAGTTATTTATTACTAAGTGGTAGATATGAAAGACAGAACAGGAAGTCAAACATAGCCGAAGGCACCTACTTGTAAATAACCACCCTCTATGTACCCAATTGCAAGTCCCGTGACCGAGTAGAGGGAAAACGGGTGCTACACCCGGACTAGGAAATTAGTCACCCACCACCAAGTCCCCATAGAAATCATGCACAGGGAGAGCAGGAGGAGTGAGCGAGCGAAAAATCAGATCAAGGCGACGAAAGAAAGCGCGCCAGGAGAAAGGTTGCCGGGAATCAAATGGAGGCAGGCGTGGATCCCGAGGAGGGGTGAAGTGGCGCTCTGACCGGCCGCGCGCCAGCAGGGGGACTTCGGACCGACGCCGCGGCCGAGGCCGGGAAAGAGGTAGTACCGCTGAGGCCGCGATCCGTGAGGCAGGAAGGGGTCGGAATTGGGTCATGAGGTGGGGGGCCACGCA
>VKHC01000451.1:0-11911 GCA_015143735.1 Synura sp. LO234KE | reverse complement strand
CGGTTGAGGCTCGAGCGTTTGCGGTGTTGGATTATGTCGGAGAGGCGCTGGTAGCCCTGTCCTCCTTCACTGGCAGGATGAAACAGATTTTCAAGTTGGGAGGACTTCATGTTCTTGGTGCGACGGCGAATCTCGGTGGCAAATATTTTCTCGAGCTCTTCACACTGAGCCAGGGACCAGGAGGCGAGCGCTCCCACATATGCTCCCCGATCGTACAGGCACTTGGCGATGACCGTGTTGACCGCCCGGGCAGAGGCCTTCTTGATGGAGATTGCACGAATGGCCACTAGGAGTTTCTGCTTCGTGGCTGTGAAGGAGGTGGAGTCTCCTGGGTTTATGGGGTACTGCACACCGAGACTCTTGAAGGTGCCTTCAGACTTCAGGTAGACAGGATGGGAAATCCAGCCAGGGGCATGTACAAAGATGTATGGAGGGTCCGTGGGTGGGGAGGCCAGCCCGCGGAAATAGAACGCCCGCGGAGTTTGTGCGCGGCGATCGAGAGGTTGAAAACCATGGCGTAGGTGGAAACGAGGTCCGCGGTGCGTTGGAGACCCTCCAGTGTGAACCCAAAGGACTGGAGATCATCGGCAAAGCAAATGTCCCGCGCGACGTACAGAGACCCGTCTGGGTGACGCAGGAGAAAGTGGTGTTCCGAAGAGGGCATCTGCTCCAACATCGTGAGGAGGACGTCGAACACTGTGAGCCAGGTGAATGGACTGTGAATATCGCCTTGTCCAGTCCCACGTTCTGGGTTGAAGGAGAGGTGGCGGACGCCGTCGAGACCCGCAAGATCCTATTGCTCGAGGGCATACGGGGTGAGGAGAATCGTATAGCCCGCGTCGTCGAGGACTACAAGCAATTGGGCGATTTCCAGATAAACACCGAGACGCTGCCAGCAGAGAAGGATGAGCGGCTTGGATACAGAGTCGAAGGCCTTCTTCATGTCCCAGGAGCTGCCGTACAGGGAGCATTGTTCATCCCAGGCTGTTTCCAGTGTGTTGAGGAGTTGAAGGTTATCTGTGTCGGTGCCGCGTTTGGGGAGATATCCATGTTGGTTGAGGGAGAGAACTCCATGCTTCTGGAGGGACGTCGTAATTCGTTTGACGATAAGTCCTGTCCACAACTTACGAAGTACCTCCGTAAGCATGATAGGCCTCTTGTCCTGAATCTTGTCTGAGGTTCCCTTCGGGATCGGAACGAGCCATTTCCATTTCCAGGCGTCCGGAGTATGGTGTTGGGTCCACATAGTAACAAGGCAATTATAGGCTTCGGAGACCATAGCGGGGGACCAATTCTGGACGTGATTGTATTGGAGCCCGGAGGGGCCTCCGGAAGAGTGCCCCGCTTTGTCATGCAGGATTGCCGTGAACTCATCCAGGGAGGGCGGGGCCGTGAGAAGATCTTGAAGGTCGGCCTAAACCCGGTCCCTCCTAGGGGACGTGCGGAGCGCCTGCCAGAGTACGTGTAGTGTGTCGGGACGGTCGCCATCACTAATAGGGATGTTCAAGGAGGAGTAATGCCTACGAAAGTCCTCAAAGGAACCGTGAGCTATGTGATCCCAGCTCAGCGTGCAATTATGAAGGGCGGGTGCGGAGGTCGGGAGCGACTGGAAGTGACGGTCAAACATCTCAGTCAGATAGTGATGGAGTTCCGCCGGGTTGCGCGGCGTATATTCCGCGTCGCCAAAGTTATATTGTTCCAGGGGAGGGTTGGCCGGACGCTCATTGAGAAGAGATTGTTTGCCGCCGTGAACGTCAGTCACGAGAATATTTTCTTTGCGTTTTGCAACGTGAACTGATACCCGAATCGAGAATTCCTTGCGCTTTCTGGCGTGTAGGTTTGCGCGAAGAAGTTTGAAGGTGCTGAGAGCCGCAAGACGAAGGTTGGAGATGTTAAAGACATCCTGGGTGCGCCACTCCTGTGGAGTGAGGCCGGTACCCCAGACCTCCAGAGGAGTACCACCGTGAAATGTGAGGGATGAGACGGTTTTCTCCCACTCCCGGACCACATGTGCAATCCCCTGTTGAATCTCCTGTGGGGACTCCCATTTGCGGAGTCGCGGCGGAAGTGGAAGGATACCCAGATGCCGCTGTATACGGATCATCGCAATAAGTTGGGCTTGCAGGGAAGCGTAAGTCGGGCTCCAGTGTTCTTTGTATCTGTTGCGCACCTTCCTACGTTTCCTAGTAAGGGAGGCTGTGAGGGAGATGTCAGTGAGGTGCAGGAGCTGACGGTCCGCCTGGACGGGAGATGAGGGGGGACCGTCGATGTGTACCCGTGAGGTTTCGAGAGCGTCCTCTGGTAATCCTTAAGCTGTTTGGGGGACGGACAAAATCAACTGATATGGAGCGTGCGGGCCTGGCTGTACGCTCGGGTGAACCTCTCCCGGGACCCAAAAGGGGAAGAAGACCACCGTAGGATGCCACCACTGGACGGTGGTCGGACATACCGAGCCATAGTCCTGCCGCCGCGCCCGTGTCATATTGAGAAGGGGTCATGGAGGGACTGGTGTGAAGTATGTGATCAATCTCAGTCCCCCCACGCAGATTTGAGGACGGTCTGGTGATAAATACCGCGGGATCAGGCACAAACGCGGAGTGACGTGAGCGATAACAGCCCAGTCTCGGAGTAGGGTCGCGTAGCCGACTCCCTCAAGTCGACCGTCCCAGCAACAATTGAAATCGCCTCCACATACGGAGTGGTTGCCCGGGGTCGACATGTGTCGGTGCATCCAATGCTGGATGGTAGATTGGACCTAAAATAGCGGGGAATCAAGGGACTTGGCTGACTTGAGGTAGGAAGTGAGGCGATTGTAAAGTCCGCGCCGGATGCGCCCTTCTGTGTCTGCGTTCGAGCCACTGGTGAGCGGGGTCGGAAAGGGCCAGTAGGTGGCGAGAATTTGGAGGCAATCGTGAAAATCGGTGCCCACAATACCTTCGTCGACCACGCCCAGGCCAGAGGGGTCAGATTTGATATTGACCAAAGAGGGCCCCCAGCAAGCGTTAAGGATGATTACGTTGCCGCCCACCATAATCGAGACGGAGCAATCGGTGGAGGTGGAGCTCGGAGAAGAGACAAGGCAGATTGCGCCTGGTCCAAGTTCGGCTCGGGTCTCGCGAAGGTAATGGCGAGCTTGCTGTTTGGGAACCCGGGCATCAATAAGAACGAGGCAATTCACACTGGAGGAGGAAATGAATGCAAGGAGTTCCGCATGTTTGAAGCCGTCAAGGCCGTTGATGTTAAAGTAAACTATTCGGAAGTCGTTTTCGAGCCCGGGTCCCCAGTGGTGATTGAGTGCAAACGCCTCGGGATAAAGGTGGAGGAAGTCGTGGAGGGCCGTGGATCCGAACGCGTTTCTGTCTTTCGACGGCTTTACTGGCGAGGGGGAAGGCGGAAAGTACGGAGTGAGCCCTGTCGGGACGCAGGTGTCGGACTGGAGGGCCACGAGAGGGGCCCGAAGTGCCGTGAACGTCCCCACGGGTGTCCAGCAACGTTAGGAGTGGGTTCCGCGGGAATCATTTAAGAAGTGATGTGATTTTCCACCTGATACCAGGTAGACTGGGAGGAGACTTTGTCGATGACCTGTATCGGACCGGAGTAGGCGCCCGCAAGAATGTAGAACGCGACTGGGTGAATGGTGTGGAAGCACAGGCGTTGGAAGACCTCCAGGAGGCTGGGAATGTAAGGGAGGACAAGGCCCGAGACCGTGGACAGAGATTGTTTCCGCCGTCCTCCGAGGGAATGGGAAGTGTGGAGATTGCTGTCTTCCGGAAGGTAACAATCCAAGGTATTCCATGCCTGGGTAAGATATCATTCTGCTCGTTTTCAAAGAGTCAAGACGGTGTCAGGACCATAATTCATGGTGGCCAGGAGAGCGGTGAGCACGGAGAACGGACCCCCCGTGGAGTTGAGAGGCTGATACCCGTGGTGACTGGGATGCGGCGGAAGGCCAAAGTCCGATTGGGGGGCAAGGTCCCCCACGCACGTCCGGCGGGGAGGCCATGACAGTTGGGAACCGTCGATGATACGGCGACCCTGGTGTGGACGAGTCGGGGGGCGGTGTCGGTGTTGGGAAGTCTGCTAGTGTGCGAGGTCTGCCTGGAAGCTGAAGAAGGCTGCCACCGGGGAAAGGAGGACTGGGTTTTCCGTCGCAAATCTCGTTTGGCGCAGGGAGGTCGGCCCTGGGAATATTAAATAAGATAACCTCGCTGTCTGGTGAGCCGGGGCTTGAACAGGAGTCGAGGGTGGATAATAGGGTGGGCTTAGATGGCAGGACCTCGGGGCGCGTGGATCTATGGAGTATGACCACCCCCGGTTGACCCGTTTGGATTGCAACTGTAGTAGGAACGCCTAGGCGATGGGAGTGAGACCCAGGCATGGACTCCAAAGTGAGACCCCGTAGGGCCTGGGGTAGGGCTGCGAGAAGAGAGTCCGGGGCTCGCCACGGAGAGAAGTGCGACTGGGCGAGTGCGCAGTGAAGGGGAGCAGGCGACAAAGTATCTACAAGCTCACGGTACGTAGCTCGGGACGATATCAGGCTGGAGTCAGTAGAACAGTCCAAGACTAGCCAGTCGGACCAGTCTTCTCCAGGGGGTTGAGTTCAGAGAGTTGCGCTGCGATGAGAGGTCCGTAGTACGTGATGGACATCAATATTAGTGATCCAAAATCGCACAGGAAGCATGGCCGAGGGGTTGGAGAGCCAGGCAAGGGTTCCCTTAATTTTCACGAGCGTCGTAGGAGATAAGCCCCCGCGATGTACCCACTTCGTGAGGGTGTGGTGGAGTAAGGACCTCCGTGCCGGCGTATCTATTGACGATTTTGAAGACAGTAATAAAGAGCTTGACGAAAACACGAAGTTGATTACATCAGTAATGTTGTAAAGCTGACGACGAAAACGTCGTTATGATATGATTCATGTGCAGCACATTCTTATTTTTAAAATATTTTCAACACACTATTTGCATGTTATACTTTTACCATGATTGAACCAGCACGCTAGCATCGTAATTCCATCATGAATAGCCACAGCTTGCGTTGAGCAGCGGGCGCCTATTTTACACATTGCAAATAAACTAATCTATCAATAAATAAGTGTTGATATACAGGTTGCGTTTATTTAAGTACTCAAAGCTTTACCTAAGCGTTTATTCTTTTTTATAGGGCACTAAGCGCTAGGAATAGCTGGTCCATACTTATATTTAATTAAAATTTAAATCAAACGTCACTGAGGTAAAAACCGAAAACAGTCTGGGTGGGTTTGGTTAATTTAGGAAACTATGAACTAAATTTTAAACATCACAACTTTTCGTAGCCTTATGCTTAGTGATAGAATTGCGTTAGTTGTGATTCTTCACAATTTCCTGCCTACTTTTTCCACGTGCCTCGTGACACCATCTTTTTGAGTAGTGTGTGTAATTTGTCCGAAACATTTTTCGAAACATTACAAATTTGTCACGACAATTTTTGTGTATGCAATTTTGTCGTTTTTTGTTTCGAAACTAATTGTCTGTTTTTATTTTGTAATTTAAATGATGTAAATATGGAGGTTCCGTTTTCTCAAGGTATGGTGAGTTGTTTTGCCTCCTTTCTCTTTTATTAGCTCAAATATTAATGACTTTAATTTAGCTGAGAAGTGCATTTTCAAATCCATGGTGGTCCCCCGTATTATTATATTGTCGCTGAAAACTTGTAGGTGACCTATAGATAGAATTAGAGCTGATATGGACTTAGGACATATTGTAGTTGACGTATTTTGTGTTATGAAATCAAACTAAATTGTTCGGGTCCGCTCTCACGCCGGGGAACCCGTGTAATTCTTAAAAGTAACCACATACAAACACCAGGAATACTATCATTTCTTATCGTGTTGACATTAAATATTATGTTAATAATTTGTTAACGTTTAACTATTATATGTTTTTCGCTTGAACGCCTAACTTCAGTCCAAAATGTATTGGAAAATCCGCACATTCCTATTTTGTAGTTCTGTTGCCGCGGAATTCCGCTGTTCCCATACTCCCGCTAGCCATCTGAGTAGCGCTGATAGCTTAAATATTCCCAGCGTGGCTGTGAGGCTTGAGGTTCGTGGAAGCGCTTTTAGCTGTGCCTTTCCGCAGGCCTAAAAGAGTCCTCTTTGGCAAGCACTAGAGTTTGCCTCTACTGCCCACACACGTGAAATACTACCCAAGCTCGTACTGGAAGCTTCATTGACGCACGGCAAAGTCACCAAATGCATTTTCGAAACTGTAGACGGAGACTTGCAACCACCCCCATCAAAAATAGGCCCAGATAGGTACCTATCCAAGCCAAGCGAGCTCTTGATGGCGGGATGCATTTGGTAGTCTGGAAAGTCAATCGCAAACTGCGCAACCACCTCGCTTATCAATGTGCCTCGGGAAAGCTGTACTCGGCACGTAATCATCATAGGACACCATATTCTGTAAAGGCCCATCAGGTGCAAATGCTTCGTTGAATAAAGCGCCTCTTAAGTAGGGTCCCATGTAATATTGATGAAAGCCCTTCCGCCATGAACTTGTTACAGTACACATCAACATTGTTGCGAGCTGCTATCGCGCTTGCAAATACTGGATCATTTCTCTTGAATTCCTCTTCATTCTGTTGCACTTCCATAAAGAGCTCCTCCAAACGTGCTCCTTCACCTTCTCCTCGCTGCTCCGCATTCTTAACCTCCTCAGAAAACATTATTCGAATCTTTCTACCTTTATTATTTTTTTATGAATAGTATCTTCTAGTAGTTCAACTACTAAAAGATTGCAAGTACGACTTCAACTGATATTTATCGAAACCTACAGGGTCAGGCTTCAAAACGAAGTTTACTATACCAACTAGCAACTCCGATGAAAATGCTATTTAATTACTAGTTCAAAGCCACTTGACCAAGAATCGTTAAGGAAAAATTGAATGATTATCGTTTAAATAGTTTTTGAGATCATCTGTGAAATAATCCCTATAAGTTGTTATTTTTGGTGTACGCACATGTTAATAGTTGCTTAACATTAATTATGATGTTCTTTTATGCATTTAAAGATTTTCGTGGCTGTTGAGGCTCCCATTCATGTTTACTAGCGTCGTGAACGCGAATGCAAAATTAAATCCTCGTCAGAGTAACCGCCTAAGTAGTAGAGAGAACCGCTAGATTTAATAAAAAGCTAGAAAATAATTACACCTAGTCATGAAAGAGAGCAAAATCGTGTCTTTGGGCGCTTGAAACAGTGAGTCTCCTGCGCGCAGCTTCCCTAGAGATATTTTATGCACAAGTTCCTGTCAACTGCTAACTCTTTGTGTAGCTGATGTCTGCATAATTTTGAGAAATTTGAGTAAGCGGGACGCGCTAACGAACAATACAAGAGTCCGTATTTTATCTATCTCAAAATATTGCATTCACGCACAAACCCTGGGCTCGAATCCAGTTAGGGCAGCAATCCCTAGAATACTGTTCAAAGTCGGATTGCCATTTGGAGAATCATATCAGCTAAGACGTACACAATTTCCTTTAAGGCTGGCATACTCCATGTCATTAAACAAAGCGCAAGGACAAGAACTAAAAATGGCCCTACTAGATCTGAGAAAACCTGTTTTTGCTCATGGTCACTTATATGTTGGTTTAAGTAGAGTTCGTGAGGTAACCAACATAGCAATATTCACAACCAATGACTCTTTCCTTATTGGCTCGAGACTTGGTACTGCCGAGGATGGTGATATACTACCAGTTACTACAAATGTAATCTACACAGAATTACTATTACCGACAAACATTTCAACTGATCAAGGCGATGACGACAATGAGGTTTTAGTCAGAAGCATGATGCTGATAGCGTCAGATTACAATGAAGCTGAAGATGAAAATATTTTTATGATGTAAATTTAATCAATTCTATTCCGCATACATCGACACTTTTTGTCTATCTTAAATATTCAATTATATCCGCTAGCGATTCGCCATTTCCATAAGGGTACCTGAATTACAATTTCCACGTTAACATTATTATTGAATAATGCACTTACCATTAAACAGCTGGCGATGCAAACATTTTTATCATCTTATCATATCAACAAATTCATTTACCATAGAAATTTAAATGCACCAAGTAATTCAGTTAAATATATGATTCCTTTTATATACGGCACGCGAAGCGCTAATTAGCTGGTCATTTTGTAATAAATTTCGTGACAAAAAAAAACAAAATATGCTCAAAGCGATCAGACAAAAATTTTGTCGAAAACAAATTACACACACACTAGTGTATCACAACGGACAAAAGGCAAAAAAACGACATGGATAAATAAGAAGTTGATATGCTCACAGTTGTGATATGCTAACACTTAAATCGTTCGTTCTGCAAACTTTCGTCTGTTTTTTGGCTGTTTTTAATCATGTTCGAGCTTTAGATCCTTCGATCGTTACTTCCAATGCATCATCCGAATTGGGCTCAACTACAACCGAATCATTACTCACACATAAGGATGCCCCAAAGGATTTTGCTCCAGTTCATTCACCTGCAAATAAATATACTTTTCCTGTTCCGTATATGGCTAGAAATTCGGAAGATGAGAGTATAAAGTTGTTGAGGTTGCTTTCGGTAAAAGTCAGCCCCCAATCAACCCCAGATCCATCCGCTGTACCAACACAGACACCAGATCCGTCCACTGTTCCAACAGGGATACCTACGCGGGTGCCTACCTTTGGTCCCACTGCGAAGCCGACTCGATCTCCAACATTTTCCCCGTCCAAGCCTCCCTCGGTCCCTCCAACATATTCTCCGTCCAGAACTCCGACTTTCTCTCCAACTTACAAACCGACGAGAACACCAACACTAGCGCCGACATATGTGCCCACGTCATCTATATCTGCTACTCCCACCGGGATCCCCACCGTCAGCCCGGTCCCTACTTCACTGCCGACCCTGTCTCCCACACTGATGCCGTCATATGTCCCGACGAGTACCCCATCTTCCTCTGCGCCGACCACCTACCAGCCATCACCTACTCCAACATCTGCTGCACCCACTGCGACCCCGACCCTCTCCCCGTCCGCCATACCCTCCTCCTCGCCCAGCATCGCTCCCTCTAGCTCACCATCGTACACTCCCTCGCCTCCACCCACCACCACTCCATCTTACCTCCCGTCCAGCGCTCCCAGCAGTCCACCCACCGTTAAACCCACCAGAGCTCCGACATTTCTCCCAACTGTCATCCCCACTCGCACCCCCACAGCCGTCCCCACCTCCTCGCCCTCCGCCACCCCGTCCAGCCCGTCCCCTTCCAGCATGCCCTCGAGCGGCCCCACATCAACGCCTTCCTCTACGCCCACTTCATCGCCTACCCAGAGCCCCACATCTTCCCCGAGCTATCGGCCCACAGCCATTCCTACCTCCGAACCTTCCTATGTCCCAACCGTAACTCCCTCCAGCAGCACTCCTACTGTACAGCCCACTTCTAGTCCATCCCTCACGCCTACATATGTACCCAGCAAGGCTCCCACCCTATCGCCCACATCACGACCTTCAGTTGTTCCAACCTTCGCACCGTCGTCAAGGCCCACGGCGGAGCCCACATACACCCCGAGCGCGGTACCTTCCTACAGTCCGAGCTCCACGCCCACTTCCAACCCGTCCAGTTCTCCCAGTTCCAGACCCACCTCGCCACCCACCCCCTCCCCCTCACTCTCGCCCTCTGTGACGCCTACGTCCGCCTCCCCGACCGCTGCTCCGTCGTCCCGTCCATCCTCAACACCCACTTTCAGACCCACGGGTATTCCTACAGCCATCCCGTCCTCCAAACCCTCTTCTACACCGACATACTTACCGACACCCGTCCCAAGCTCCTCTCCGTCGACTGTGCCTACATCTGCACCGTCCTCTGCCACTCCTTCCTCTTTACCAACGTTGGCTCCATCTCCATCGAAAGTGCCGTCCAGTTCTCCGTCGTCGTCGCCCTCCTCCCCTCCCACTAGTGCGCCCACCAGCTCGCCCACCAGTCTCCCCACTTCGTCAACACCCACACACTCTCCGACCAGCCCACCCTCGTCCACCCCGAGCAGTGCTTCACCCTCATCTATTCCCAGCATTACACCCACGTCTGCCGTTCCCTCCATCTCGCCCACTAGGACCCCTACCAGTGCACCCACTTCCCGCCCCTCCCGCTCCCCAACAAGCCAACCCACCGCCCTACCCTCGTCATTACCGTCCTCATCCCCGACCCCTTTGCCTACTAATACCGACTCTCCTTCGATTCAGCCGTCCTCGAGTCCTTCCAGCTTACCGTCTTCGACACCTAGCGCCGCTCCCAGCAGTGCACCCACGCCGATTCCGTCCAGAACACCTACTGTCGTGCCCACTGCACGGCCATCCCGTGCGCCAACGTCCACTCCGACCTCCCTCCCGTCGTCCTCCCCAACCTCTACCCCGACCTACCAACCAACCTCCACCTCTAGTCCCACCTCGGCCCCGTCGCTTGTCCCCACTTCGTCCTCACCAACGTCCAGACCTTCCTTAACCCCAACCACTCACAAACCCACTATCACCCCCAGCTCGGCCACTCCCACTCAAATCCCGACGTCAGCTCCTACGTTCGGTCCAACTTCAACTCCTTCCTTCTTGCCGTCGAGCAGTCCTACAGTAGCCCCCACTGAGGTGCCCAGTGCCACTCCAACATCAGCAGCTCCGTCCAGCTCACCCACCTACTCCCCCAGCGCTCCTCCTACATTTAGACCCAGTAAGGTCCCGTCTGCTGTCCCTACGTCCGCTCCGTCCAGTCCGCCAACGGCTGCGCCTACCTCAACTCCAAGCTCGCACAAGCCCTCGTCCATACCGACTGCAAAACCAACTCGCACTCCAACTGATGTCCCTTCGACAAGCCCTACCTCCGCGCCCAGTTCCGTCCCTACCTTGAAGCCCTCCTCGCCGCCGTCCAGCTCTCCTACCAAATCCTTTACCCCTACACCCCAACCCTCTGCACTGCCAACGTCCGCTCCTTCATCCACCCCGTCCCGCCAACCAACCAGCCCTCCCACTTCCACGCCGTCGTCATCTCCCTCTAGCGTTCCCACTACCTCTCCCTCTTCCCCACCATCATCTACGCCCACGTACAGGCCCACCCGATCGCCCACCTCCCCTCCCACCTCTCTCCCATCCTCTGCTCCTTCGGCCCCTCCCACCTCGTCTCCTACGGCCATACCTACGGCGTCTCCAACAAATCGACCGACTTCAACATCTTCACCTTCCTCGGCCCCCACCTCCGCGCCTTCCTCGGCCCCGACCGTCGTTCCCACCAGCCCTCCCACCTCCACTCCTACTTCAACACCGTCTAAGTCTCCCTCTACCTCTCCCACCAGCAAGCCCTCCTCCGCCCCCACCAATGCACCGACGAAAACTCCTACATCATCACCCTCGAGCTCGCCATCCAGCGCTCCAACAAATACCGCTTCCCCGTCCTCCAAACCTACGAGCTCACCCACTAGTTCACCTTCGCGTCCGCCCACGTACAAACCTTCCCCGACACCGAGCGCTTATCCAACTCGGGGACCCACGAACTTTCCGACCTTCAAACCGTCTAGAATGCCTACCTCAACACCAACGTCGGCCACACCAACAAGCGTGCCAACCAAACCACCAACCCGTAGGCCAACCGCAGTGCCTACTTAGATATTCTGACAAAAGAAAACATTTTTTTTGTCTTCAGCTCCTAATAATCGAGAAGAAAGAAGTTAATCAAACTTTACCACGTTGTTTCATGGAAAGTTCGAGAGTAAAGGCATCGCGTGATTCCGAATGAAGGGGGCAGCTGATACCTGATACTTCAATAATTCTTTACTACATTCATTTGTTATCTACTTGCTCCGATTTGTTTTAAAATGCCGAATTATTATTTGATATCAATAGATTGTCCTAAT
>VKHC01000450.1:1285-11928 GCA_015143735.1 Synura sp. LO234KE | reverse complement strand
TTATCCCTTATTTTACCTTATTTTGCCGTAAATAAGGCCTAATTCGGCCGCACCAATATTCGGTTGATCAACCCTGGCAAGACCTGGGGTTTGTTGTTAACAAAACATTTCCTTACACCACAAATTCAACTATATTATGGAATTTTGTCTTTACTTCCTTCATACATTATATATACTTTATTCTTATTTATTATCGACTTCTATTTGTTTTTGTTTTGATATATACATATGTTATGGAGGCATATAGGGGATCTTCGGATAGAATAATCTAATATCTATTACTAATATCGTGTGTTTGGTTTGGAATAGTTGATTGTTCTTAGCTTGTGCATCCAAGGATGAAATCGATCATTTCAATAAATAATGCCAATCTAATTAAGTGTGTTTTGTTGGATTTAGCACATGTTGGTCCATTTCTCCATTTTTTATTGTACAACTTTTATTATATTTTGCCGATTATTTTTCAATTACAAAGCACACGCAGTAATTAAACGACTGTCGACGTAAGAAGCAGGCCAAGCTAGCTAATTCGATGACCAAGAAAGGCGCAGTCCCGTCAGTACTAACGAATAATGGAGGAACTTTGCCTAGCCACCGATTGGGACCCTCGCGCAAGAATGCAAGAAAAACGTTTAGAATGAAGTCGCGGTGGAATGAAAGCCCGTCATGGCAGCGTTGGGGGGTGTTCTGATAAATATGCCCCAGACAAGTATCTCCAAGGAATATTGGTCAATTACGAGCCAATCACTTCGTCTAGTGACCTCCCAACATCCGAGTACCGCACAGTAGTGGCTGTGCATACTTTAGGAATACATTAGTATTTTAAAAAGTATGCCGTAAAAGTACCATTAATGTAGACTTTAGTAGCTGTAAGTTTTTCCGCAAAAAACTTTAGCATCTGCTAATGTATAGCAGAATATTCCAAAGTAAGTGCGGCTGTACTTAAATTGACCAAATCACAGTGCCGTATAGTATTTGAAATATTGTTGGTTATTGCTGGTGCTATTTTTATTTGTTGCAATATGTGATGAATTTAGATTGCATAGCTTAAAAAATAAATGGCTGGTACACATTGTTATACGGAGACAAGCTATTTCAGGGCTTCTAGTTTCACGCGGAAGCTAAATATTCTGAAGTGGCTGACTTTAGACGCTATCAAACACAAGGGAAATCATTTACTATCCTGTTTGTGGCTGGTATCGTGAATACCCTTGTTGATACTATCAAAATATCTGTATTATTTCTACCTAGTTGTACTGCGTTTGTTTTATCCTTGTTAGTGTGCTCCTTGAATAGAAGAGCCCCATTGTTACTTTTTTGTTATCATGATGTGGTAAGGCATCACTTTGGCAAGCTTTTTCGATTTTGTCTGATTTATATTGAAATATTCATTTCTCATAGGCAATATATTCGTATTGGACAGTGTAGAACACCAGCGAGGGTGAAGGAGGTAGGATGGTGACATCGACGTTCAATGAAGTGAAGGAAATCCGAGATGGGCTTGTGGGACAGGGCCGCTTGCACGGTAAATAGAGGATAGTACTGGGTCCCCTCGCCCAGCAGATGGAGCCAATCCCTCTTTATGGGAGAGTTCCGACATGATTCGATATTTGCTGCAAAACAATTTTGTATATCTTACGTTTGAGTAGGAATGGCGGGTAGAACGATCACATCTTAGGTGAGCTTAGTGCTTGATTGGCAGAGATAAAGAAACCGATATGCTGCATGAGCTCCACACTTCTTTGCAGCTATTAGGCCGGTATAATACTACTATACTCTCACTTTTAAATTCTGTTTGACTGGGCAGTGGGTAGTGTGTCTCTGCTACCAGGAACTCTCGGTAATTCACGATTATGTTCTGCAACTAATCCCAACTTCGTTCTTACTTCTTGTACTAGTACCTCACACCCAGTCCTATATTCATCTACTTATTATTTCTACACAATTTGTTATGTAGTCTTCTGCATATTACTGATTCACCAGGCCGAGAATCCCAATCGCCAGTATATCTAAGCTGTAGTCTTCAGCGTGGGTTACGTCGTAACAGTTTCGGAAAACGTGCAGGGCGTAGCTTAACGTGTCGTTGTAAGAACGCGCGGATGGTTTTGTTGCCCTCTACTATAGTCGTCGCGACACAATCAGGGAATGTCAGTCATTGAGTTTTGTGTATGGTTTTGTTGTGGGATGTATGGTTGGTGCGTTTTGGTGCTTGGATAATATGTACGACTTTGTACTGCATTATGTGCCAAAGTCAATCCTTCAAGACTACGAATCTAAGGAATGCCCTGGGCTTTATATCGCTTTGTAAGTTGCCTTTTGGCACCACCAAATATCTCTTACACAAATCCCAATACAATAGCTTAGAATCCGCGTCCAAGCTTCCAACTTCTATCTTAAAGTGCACTTCAACAAACTAAGTTAGTTGCTCGGTATCGAAATACATAGGGCCATATGCGGACGTGAAGCAGCTAAAGTTTAATTTTAAAACAAGCTTGGAACTCAAATTTCTCTCGTATTGAATTGATTACCGCGTGGAATGAAAAATCTTTCGTACAGCGCTAAATGATCATTGCAGTTTAAAGTGGTCACGAACTTTATATTTTCTTGACAGGGAAAATATTTTCTTGACAGGAACAAATGATGCAAGTGGACCAGAAATTTATTTCCCATAGCAAAAATTACGATAGTTTTCTGCATATAAAGTACCAAAATGTGGGCCCCAAAACACTAAAAATGAGCACTGTCCAAATTACTAAAAATGAGCTACTGACATTTAGATCGTCATACACATCACGAATTACCTCCTGAGAGCGTTTTAAGCATCCAACTTCCGCCGAATGACTCGAAACCGCTATAGACGGCAACTTGTCGACTGCTATGACCCCATACTTTTCTGACGCCTAACTGCATATTGCCCACCCAATATCACTGCAGTGTGACCCCGCGCTCCTCCTCCTATGCTCAAATATCGTTTCTTGACATGTTTCCTGCCTGCTCACATGCACAGCTTGCGTACCCCTCACGTACACCACTAGCACGTCATATATATGCTTTCCCTGCATTTCCCACAGAGTTCAACATATTTTCATAGTCGCTGTGGTTTCCCCCCAAGTT
This sequence comes from Synura sp. LO234KE, assembly GCA_015143735.1. Lineage (NCBI taxonomy): Eukaryota > Synurophyceae > Synurales > Mallomonadaceae > Synura > Synura sp. LO234KE. The sequence goes on along the minus strand of VKHC01000450.1, from coordinate 8,814 downwards.
CCGTGTCTGAGGGATCAAATAACATCACTAAAGAATCGTAAAGACTATACTTCAGTCACCAAACCACTGGCAGGGTACTAAGACAGTGCACTGCATTTCATGACAAATGTACCAATACTATACCATTATAACCTTCAATTACGGATAGGTCCTGAGGGTGGAGATAAACCCTCCGCTGATCAGTCGACATAAACGGATAGAAGTTACATGGTTGGGGTGACACAGCGCAGTAGGATTAGATAGAAGCAGAGTAGAGTGACCAGTAGTGCCCCATGCAGCTGCTATAACTTTTATTCCACCACCGACCTACTCTACACTTGTGCTTCTCCCAGTCACCTGTCTAGCTTAAATATATTCTATTCTCTCTTCGCTTCTGTTTTTCAGTTTGCTCTGAGTAATACTTTCTGTTTCGCTTCACCTAGAAGATCGTGAGGAGAATGGTGTACTTGTGCTATTGCACATGCTGTGGAAAAGCAGGGTGTGGTGCTACTTCTAGTACTTGCTGCGTGTGACGTTGTGAGATAGGGTAACAAAACTATGGTGCAGACAGGCGAATATAGCATGTATCGGGTGCGTGTCTGTGACTTTGAGCGAGATGTGGATATGTACAAGTATTTTGAAAAGCTAAGGGGCGGTTACATGGCGGGGGTAGCATCGCATGCTGATTGGGATATTTTGACGAGTTGTGACAGAACGATGGCCCTCCGCGTGCATAGTGTGCGTGTTACGTAGATACCATAGCAGGACGATTAGAAAGTCACATAGGACCTAGGATCTGTAGACGGAGTGGCGTGAGCATGCGGGGTATACAGAGGACATGCAACGTGAAGAATTTCAACTTAGCAGAGGCCTCCAGAGGACAAACTGCTCACGTCTGGAGCCATATCAGGCGTTCTGCGTAACATCTGTGATGAATCTGAGTATTACCTGCCTTGTACAAGCAATTTAGAAAAAGTCCGTAAATGATAGGTGATCAATCAACAGCAGCAGGTAATCTACCTAACAATATCGCTAGTTGACTCCCCAGAATACTCTCCCCAAAACTCATATTTTTAAGAGAAGTCCACACAATCGTTAAATGCATGCATTCTAAGATATATTTGCTCATAGATGCCCAATCCAGCATGTCATGCAGGCAAGAAAAGACATGCTCGCGACCGCTCCTATATAATCATTCCTACCGGTGCGCCTCCGTTTTAATAGTGACCCCGTTGGTTACGAATAGTTCTACATCTAATCCTCAGAAATTATCAATACTGAAAAAAAGATAGTAAGACAGGTGTTGGAGTTTAGATGTGTTACAGCTTTAGAGTAGAACACAACCGCTTGCAAACCGAAGCGTGTTCTGTGACTGCTTTGTCGCAACAAGGAATCGCAGTGTCTCAGTCCCTTCGCAAGCACTACCTCCGAGTGAGCCCGGCCCAAAAGAGGAGAAGCCTGCCGCTGACCTAAGTGCAACACGCTCCTCTTTGTTTTTAATCCGAGTTCAGGGCGCGCTAGTTGTGCTCGTCAGTTCGCTCAAAGCTAAATCGGCAAAGGACGAATAGCGCTAGTAGTAGAAAAACACTTAGAAAGGTGTTTTTTGAAGGTAATTCAAAATACATTTTAAAACTGAAACAATCTGGAGCGCTCAAAATTTATTTTCGTTTAAAAAATCTTAAGTATTACCAGATAGATCAGGGCAAAAAAAATGATGGACGGCAACTATGTACAGTGTTCAATACGTGTGAAAGTTTGGGAGCATCACCAAGAAAAGTTTCTGCACAAAATTTTAGTATTCAAGCAAGATTTAACTTGATAAGGAACGTCATAGCTAACGACGCAGCAAGGAGCACAAGCACAATTCTTTGTTACTCCAGCTCAAGAGGCTTCAGTTTAAGTTCTCTACAACGATTCTTCTGTGAAGAGCAGCCAGGACAATTAAGAAAAAGTCTCCGGAAAATCTTGCAGTTATTTATTACTTCAGAAAGTACTTATTTTAACGATAAACTTGGTCAGTTTTGAAGTGCAGCAACTGATTCTGATTTTCATTGAGGGTTTGAGGTTTGCAGCATTGAGAGTTCGACAGAAAAAGGTCGACTACTGAGCAAAAGTATAGTAACCTACCGGAGTACTTCTCATAGCCGAACTGCTCTTCCGCAGCTGCTCCTCCAACTAAATATTTTACCCCTCACTGGATTGATGGAACTGGAAAACTGAACTCCAGTTCTTCCTTGTCCTTCCCCATTATTACTCCCAGCAATAGGCCGAAAATTTTGGTTTGACAATTTGCATTTTCTAAATATTTTGCAATCGCGGGAAGCCGGGAATAATACCAGCTGTGCTCTGAATGGATTAGATCAATATCTATGGCAAACCTAGCTAGTCAAAATCTGCGTTGTAGAAAAAACTGAGATATGCTTCGTTACGAAAGCTGCCACAACAGGTTTTAAGAACCTAAAAATGGTACTCCATCTGAGGGTGGGTTAACCGAATATTTATCCCTGGGGTTTTGGTTGGTTTGGAGTTCCAATTTGGTGAGAGATATCTCAACTGTGGCAAGCGGAATTTTTAGGACTTTAGTGCAAGCTTGATATTAGTACCTTGGATGCAAATTTTGGCTGGAAATCTCTCAGAACGCGAGTAGGAAAATCATCAAACGCGCATGTAGAATAGCGCTAAACGCCCTCAAAACTAGTTGAGAATTAGAGCTGTCATACTAGAAGAAGAAGCGAGGAGGAGCTGGAATTCTTCGTGACGGGATTTTTCGATGTTACTACTTCTAAGTTCTTTTGTATTTGCTAACTATATAATTTTCTGGAAGTATTCAAATTTACTCTCCGGACATTTTCATGTACACGGATGGCTCCCCGCCTCCCTGGACCCTGCCTCGGCCGGATGGGGGGTCTTCGTCACCAGATCCCAAGACCCCTCCACCTCCCTTTGGGGTCCTGTGGTCACCGATTGCACGGATTCGGACTGAATTGGTGCCCCCCGACCCACGAGCAACACCGGAGAGATCAGCGCATTCTACCACGCCCTCCAATGGGTTCGAGATGTGCGCCGGCCCTCCTCTCCTGTGGTCCGGTGGCGCGTCAACATCATCACCGACAGCAAATATTGCGTGATCCCACCGATTCTCATGACTGACTTACCCATATCGCTCAGCCAACTGACCGGTAATCCCACCGATTCTTATGAATGACTTACCCGAATCAGTCATGAGAATATCGGTAGGATTACTGGTCAAATTGCTGATATGGGTGAGTCAGTCATAAGAATCGGTGGGATCACTGGTCAAATGGCTAATTGGGGTAAGCCAGTCATGAGATATCAGCCATTCGACCAGTGATCCCACCGATTCGCATGACTGACTCACCCATATCAGCCATTTGACCGGTGTTCCTACCGATTCTCATGACTGACTTACCCATATCAGCCATTTGATCAGTGATCCACCCAAATTGCATGACTGAATCACCCATATCAGCCATTTGACCGGTGTTCCTACCGATTTTCATGACCGATTTCCCCGAACCAGTCATGAGAATCGGTGGGATCACTGGTCAAATGGCTGATTCGGGTTAGTCAGTCATGAGAATCGGTGGGATCACTGGTAAAATGGCTGATTCGGGTTAGTCAGTCATGAGAATCGGTGGGATCACTGGTCAAATGGCTGATTGAGGTAAGTCAGTCATGAGAATCGGGGAAAACTCCATCAAGCCTAGGTGAAATAAGCCCATCACTCCGCGGGTCCGCTGCCTTCTCACCGCCGTCCGCAGCCATAATGACCTTGCCATCTCCTGGGTCAAAGTCCACACGGGCCTTGCCACGCCTGAAGCGGTGAGTAACGCCAGCGCGGACCGCCTAGTAGCTGCCAGAGGTAGAACGGGCTCATCCGGTATGACGACTCTCCTCACGTGGCCCCTCGGACCCTCGTCGGCGACAGCAGCACCATCGTTCTCTCTTGCGGGTCCTGTGCCCTTCCCATTTTGCCTTTCAACTCTCTGCTCCTCCTCATCCTCGGGACATACACTTACGTGTCGCTCGAGTGTATCGTGTCATTCCCCGCGCTATCACTGTTCTGACCCCTGACATTGTGGTTGGGGAATAACTGGCTCCTCCGGGTGTAGGCACCCGGAGCTCTCCACTCGATCACGGGGCTTGTCAGTTGGTACACGAGGAGTGGTTCTATCGGTGGGGGGTGCGGCTTGGTCTCACTTCTTATGTTAGTGTTCTAACTTTCCCCGCCGTAATTAACGCTCAGATTTTCCGGAAAATTCAAATTTACTGTATTTACCATGCGATGTCGTCTGGTACGATAAAGGCACAGGACATATATAAATAAAAAATCGATTCGATAATTCAAGAAATTTCTCTGGGCGCAGAAACAAAGACGCACAATATAAGAAACACAAGTTGCCTTATGGCTAACCATCTACCCTCACCATCAACGAGGGGCTTTAGCTCACATCAAACCAAGGAGCTCTCATCCCACACAGCCGCCTCGTTCCTATGGGAACCATATTGACCTCGACTATTGTCCATAGAGCCGCCATATCGACCGCCGTCGCTGTCTACCTCCTCCCCAGCGCTGAACTGAGCATCCTCCTCGGGTCCCTTTTCATCATCATGATTTGACTTATAATCTTCGTCCTGACCATACTCTGCAAGTGCTAATTGTGATCCTTTAGCGTTCCCTTTTATGCTGAAAGTCACGGACGTTTTCTGCGACTGCACGTATTCGGACGCGCCCCCGTACCCTTCTTCTACTTCTTGTAAAGTCCCCAATGTGAGATCGGTATGAGGGGCATACTTCAGGTCACTGTCGTCATCCTCAAACATTTCTGCGCGCATCGGGACAATAAAACTGCGTCGGAGACTTATCGTGCCACCGGACATTCGCATGGCGCTTATCTCTAAGCCCCCTGACGAGCTGGCCATAAAGCTGCTCCTACGCCGCTCGCTCTTCTCCACCGTTTCCATTGCTATCTTTTCCAACGCTTGTTCGTCTCTCTATGGCAAATTAATATGCGGGTTAGGGGCGGACACATAGAGAGGGAGAATAAGTTCTAAACAAACCAAAACCGTGCAATTTTCAGTACCAAGGAATGCGACAAAAAGTGGCTACGAATCGTCCAAGGTTTATTCAAAGAGATATACATACACGGCGCCCCACCCATCATTCCTTTCCCGCATACCAGTCGTTGGTCCTCGTCCACGGCGGAGGGGAAGAGAAAGTGAAGGAATTCGTCCAAGGACACGCTCCCGTCTCGACTGTTGTCCATGTTATTGAAGAGTAGGCGGAGGCTGGATAAACTGAGGGTTGCGGGAATCAATGGAAAGGAAAGATTAAAATCTTCTCGAACACTGAAGGATATGATCTTTTCATGCTGATGATACGATATCTATTTAGTTACTAGAACCTAAACTTACAATTGAAACACTACGTTAACAATATGAAACCATTAACGTGAGCGTTAACGCGGAGGACCATACACATAGCATCATATCAAGGTGCTATGAACAGCCTAAGCGCGCTGTGTCAGTTGGAGTGAGGTGCTTTCACATACCTGAAATACAAATGCAGTTTCCGAGTTAGAATCTGAAACCCTTTCTGAGTGAGACCCTTGGTGTGGTCGTCCTCCACGCGCGTGAACATGATACGCACCAGTTCCTTCTTGTCATTCCCAAATTTTGTGGATTTTGTTTCCAACACTCGTCGCAATTCTGCGAGAAGGGCATCTCTTTCCTTGGCCTGGGATAACACGACTTCTAAGGCATCCATATCCAATTCGCTGATTGCGGATAATCGAGATGTACGTTTTACAATCCCGCCCACCAGCGGAATAGTGAAGAGAATATGGAGTACCCTGGAAAATGTACATGCGTGTGACAATAAGTTGTTTGGATATATCTACCAACACGAAACTAAACTAGAATTCTATTGAATCATCAACCCAAGCATCAATCAGGGTCCAGCACTTCCATAAATGGGAACAAGACTAAGAGCCAAAAAAGTTGCCTCTAACGTTTACATGAGAGTATGGTAAGCGGCCGCGTAGTCCGATCGACTGGCGAAGGTCACGAAGTTCGTCACCCAGAGAGACATCCACACGCAGTTGAACATCACGATCACTTGCAAGACCCTGACCGACAGGACGAGCGAATCGAGCGAGAGAACATCACATGGTGAATCCCTTAGGTAATACCTCAGGATGATACCAATTGCACAACAAAGGGAGAGTCGACTATATTGACTACAGCTACGAAGAAATCCACAGTCTCCCCCACTTCTGTCCCCTTCCTTTGAAATCTATAGAAGGTGTACCTGAAGAAGTGATGCTTGTTACCGAAATAGAAGATATCGGAGAAGTCACAATCCTTGTGGGCGGGGATCTGAGGCATGAGACACACGTTGTGAGTAAATAGACACGGTGTGAGTAAATAGACACAGGGGAAGGCTTCATCATCCCCCCGCCCGACCGTCACTTGAACCTGCCTTCGTCACTGCAAATTAGACTTACCAGAGCAGTTAACGAGGGCGCCTGGCTCTGAACGGGCTCCCCCAGCACTGCTTTGGACGAGCGATGAAATAACTGCGAGCTGGAATGGCGCGTGGAGAACACTGCGGCTTTGTGTGAGCTCCCGTTGTGGTTGGAACCGCTGACGGAGAAGGAACTGCTTCCTCGAAAGACCTTTACACTGTTGGACGGGGAGGAGACGCGGGAGGGCCGCCACATGCGCAGCGCCCACTGTACCCTCCTCCTGATGATGTCCTTCATCTCATCCCAGGACATGGTGAACCACCCCGTCAACCGTCTGCGGCCATATGGCAGGAACATGCGAGTAACATGCACACAATTGTATCTTCAGTAATCCACGGTTAGTTTCAAAAAGAGTTCCTAACCACACTATCATCTCTCCCATATACTAAGGGAGCGAGGCCAGGGGACGGTACGGTGCGGGAGAGGAGAGGAGGCCCGTCCACTCACCTCATTTGCTCGACTTTCTCGGATTCGGCCATCGCCTTGCGCGACTCCAGTTTGCTCTTCAAATCGGACTCGGAGAGCTCAGACCCAGACGCCCCACGTTTGTAGAACGGTATTTTGCTCTTCGCCTTTCTTGGTGCTTCTTGATGGTAGTGGTGAGGCGAGTGGTCCACCGCGTCTTTGTGAACCGGGCTGCTCCTGCTCTTCTCAAACTTCTTCTACGCGACAAATGGAGAGGGAAGGGACCGAAAGTCGTGAGGAACATGGTGGGATGTGACGTGCGGGCTTATGTTAAAGTAAGTAGATGTGCCACTAATAAGTCTCATTTTCACCGTCTATCAAAGACCCGTTGAGGAAATATGTCTACGTTTCCCTATTTCTCTGTATAAATTGCGATCTGAGGTATAAGAAAGGGTCGGTGAAGTGAAATGGAAACAGGACTCACTACATTATCGAGAGCAGGACGATCGACACCATAAATTTATATATCACCTGTAATGCACGCTGGGCCTCCTCTTGTTCTTGCCTCCGCAATATTGTCTCATAATCGCCCACCAA
>VKHC01000449.1:0-11934 GCA_015143735.1 Synura sp. LO234KE | reverse complement strand
TCCTGATACGGGCACTGCATGAGACAAAGGCATGTGTTTGGTGAATTTCAGGTCGACTCTGGCAGTGTTGAAGCAAGCAATTTGTTTCAGAAACAGTGTAGCTTGATTAATATTACTCTTGGTTTGAAAGCCATCGAAGTTAATCCTATCAACATAAATATGAAGTAAGGAACGTAGTTGAGCGGCATATTGAGACGCACGATCTCCTTATGACCGACAACGATCTCCTTTCATCTTCATTTTGGGGACTTGACGTATTAGAAACAATCGATACAATGAACCACGTAACCAATTCATCATGAGTGAACGGAAACACTCCTGCGTTCTACTTTGAGGAGGAGGGTATACCGATTGCGTTTTCATTTCCGAGTGGGATTCGTTAAACCAAACCAGTTGTGTCCACAAGAGTCAGTAAGACCTACGGTACGTGATACCATGAATCAGTAGAAATTCTGCTGTAGCACCACGAAAGATTAGAAATACTGCGTGGGTATACCTTCCATCTAAAGGTACGTATTGCTTAAATCTTCGTTACAACGTACGACCTATTCGTTAGGATGCAAGAAGCAAATGTCGCTAGAAAGGACGCAACATGTACCTACGTTAGGAGAGGATGGTGTATAGAATGTAGTTACCAAAGGCAATTCAGGGTTCTTACGGAATCATGGTTTGCCTTGTCGCATGCGGAGAATCTTTTGGTTTTAATTGAAAGTGATGAATTGAAATTGCGGTTACAACTTTTCATTTAACGATAGCTATTGATCAAAATATTAAGGCACTTGATGAATTTAATTTGATGCATCAGAAAGGAAAGGATAGTCGATCGTTATCAGAAGTACACACGAATCGAATTAAGTACGCTTTACCACGCTAATAAGGTAATTGTTAGAACCAGAGATAGGAACGAGGTCGAAGCAGAGGATCTTCAAGCTAGTAAGCGATCGAGTAGAACAACAGCTGGGCAGACGCCGAAATGGTTGGTGAATACTTTTTTCATATGAAGCAGATAGATACTTTACTTCAGGATTGCTAACTGCTGAGTTGTCACTACACACCACTGCTCCATCATGTCAATTAAATTTTTCGATTGTTCGGCTTATGGCATCAGTAAAAGTGTCAGAGCAGAAATATAATCGTAGGAATCCTAAATGGAAGAAAGCGCGGACTAGACCTGATCAAAACGCCGGATAATAGCTGATGGTGCAGTACGCGATCAACAACTTATTCAGCAGCCGGGGAAGGATGGACCTCATGTGATTGAATTAAGTGGAGGTAAAGACGAGGTTCTGAAAGGAACAGCGATCTTTTTCCATGCAAGCGAGTGTGTAAAATAAAGAGCAAAAATACTTATGAGGTTTGCTGTTCTGTTATCTGAGTTCTTGATTATGTTGACGGGATTTACTATAAATGCAACAACAGCTGCGGTGAGGTTTCTTTGGTTAATATTTGCAATCCTTGTACTCTTGCGTCGTCGGTTCTGTGATATCAAGGGTGCTTTCATGACTGAGCGTGTAACGAGGGATATATATGTTACAGTCAACGAATAGATTAACAAACTGATGTGTTGTATATTCGGACTAAAAGATGACGTCAAATTATTTAAAGACGGATTGGTGGAGCATCTCAAGATTGGCAACTACAGACATTGCAAGAGGGATCAATGCTTTATTTTTTCTCCGGGAATCAAGTACCTCCTTCATTGACTTATTTTTTCATATCGATGATCTCATAGCGCTTTGCACTCCGAGAGACTATTAGACGAATTCAATACACATATTATGAGAAAGATTGTAGTCATATCAAACGTGAATGATTTCTTCCTTGGTATTTATATTGAACCGTACCAGGAGGGTGGAGCAAATACTGGAGATGTTTATAGCTGTGTATTTTGCGAACCATTTCAATTACAGAATATAGGCCCAGTAACGTCTCTTCCGCACGATCCAGTGAGATAGGGTTACTGCAAGATGATTTATGTAAATGATAAAAGAATTCTGTTGTTGCTTATGAGAGCTCATCCTGCTTACTGATTTATTGTAGATCAGAAATAGCACTTACTACTACTACAAAGAAGTTATCTCACCGTCCACATTTCTTAATAGTCTCTGGTCCACCCGGAACAAAGGGGTTGTTCTACGTCGTTCTGATGCAGCATCGGCAATTGTGTTTGTGCGATTGCGTGGATATACTAATTGCAGTTTTGCTTATCACGGTATTGAAAGATCTTATCATCGCAATTGTTTTGATCTAGTAGATGATCCTGTACACGTTGAGTCAACTCTGTTCAATCAGACTCAACACTCTGGCATGTTTTATTTTAAGTCATTCATGGCGCCCACTGTAGACTTATCTAGCTGTGAACGGGAGATTGGCAACACATATTCTTATGGGGCGCACAAGCGTGCTTGATGTATGCTACCAAAGATTAATTGGTTAATTGAACAAACCACGGCTCAGGGTATTACGATGGTTCGCAGAAGTACTGTGGAATAACCTCGTGATGTTGGTACAAAAGGAATGGACGTGGTAGCGAATTTTTCAGAAGCGTAATAAGTCTTCGGGGAATCAGTTCCTATGATTTTTGATTACATGTTACTTGTTTCCATGGTACAATATATTTCTCGACATCCACACTAATATTTTCACACGTTAAAATAGTGCGCAACAGATAACATGATATGATAAATTAGGGCTACTAACTTTTTTCTACTCGCATAAACACAAACATTATACTATTTAGTTTTAAGAAAGTGCGGCGGTTTACGTCCCGATCCACATCTTAGATTTTTCTGCTCCAGTTCTGAGAGGTTTCAAGTCAGAATTCGCCAATGAGGTTTTATATCTCGGCTATTTCAACATTTAAAATTTCTGTAACCAAAGACTCAGTAATGCAGAGCTTCGAAAATCGAACGCTTCAACTCGAAACCACACCCAAAACCAGAATTTCAGAAAATTCAGTAAAGCCTCAGAAAGATGAAGGAAAGTCTCGCAAAGAATTACCCACGGCCTGGACCCATGTTCCAAGACAACTGAATCCAGGTAGAGATAAAATTTTTAATTTTGCAACAAAAATTTCTGATCAAAATTTGGTGCCAATCTTGCTTCTGCGCCTCGTTTTCTTTTCGGAGCGCCAACAAATCAAGTCGTACTTCCCATGGCTGGACCTCATGTTCTCAGCCAGGTCAACCCTGACCGTGACAAAATCTTTGAATTTTCAGGATCCAAAAACTTCCAGGGAGCTTCTGGGGCGACCGCATCTGCTGCGGATGGATTCAAGTTTGGACACTTGGCAAATTTGCAAGCTCCCCCGGCATCTTTTACTGTCCCATACTCAAATGAAGCTGCGTATCAAGCGTATTTAAAGAGAGTATAAGATGTTACTTCGAAGCAGGGCTTGCTCAAGCGAGCTCCCATAAAATCCTGTTCCACTAAACCTTCCGATGACGCCGCCTATCAGCAGTATGTGCAGCGAATCCTGGAGGCTGCTTCAAGTGTACACAAGTCAGGGTTTGATCAAGCATTCAATCCTGGGAAAAAGCTGCATGCAACACCCCTGAGGCCTTGGTTACCTCTACAATTGTACTTCGCTTGATAACAGCAAGGTGCCGGTCAATGCCCACTCGGCTACTCACGTCTCGCAGCACATTCCGGAAATAAGTCACCACATCAGTGCGGCATGAGATAAACATCCGTATTGGGCTACTCTTCGTGATTCAATTGTCGTGGGAGCTGCTCTGGCTGCCAAGTATGGCTACCCCTGGGATGAGACTGTTCATGTTAAGCGCTTGACATCCATCTGGGAGCATCAACGACTCATCGCGGTGGAAAAGCTAAAGCCTCCACTCGCCTGGTCCGCTCAGCTCACGGACATTGGGGACAATGAGCGCACCTACTGTCAGCAGCACATCTCCCAGCAGGTACTTCAGTGGACTTGGAGCTTCGAGAACAAAGGAAAGCTTATCGAAATAATTCTCCGGGCCTTGCAGATCTCAGGAGCAGGACCGGTAGGGCTCTCCCTGCATGTTGAGACCCAACACCACATCCCCTGAAAGGTCATCTACGTCCATGGTGGTTGGCTTAGCAGTTTCATCTTTAAGGTCACCTCCACCAGGTTCGAGCTCAAGCTCAAGGACGACTTCTTCAGACTAGATGTCCGCATATGCCCCGCGTCACTGGTGGAGCACGTCCGCACCACCATGGTTCCAATCACTTTCCAACTATTCCACAGAGCAGGTTACAAAGGCCAAGGCGACCACCTTCTTGATGCGCTCTGCGACATTGCCGCGGATCCACGTCGGTGCTCTAGAGGGTGGCTGGTATTCTTCTCCTTGGAGCAAATGGACCTTCTTGAGGTCATTTTCCAGCCGTACGGTCAAGTGCCATGGGATGACCTAATCAACTCCTTGTGGGCCGAACTCATCTTCCATGTGGAGGAGGCATGGCTAGCCCTGGACCCAGGGGCGGCTTCATGCATCAGCGTCGTATGGGGCGCCTCCCGCTTGCCGCTATTCCGGGCGCCATAGCATTCCCGATGCTGGGTGGTGATGACGAAGTTGCCCCGTACGAGCGCCACTGTCCCCACCACCTGACTCTGGTAGTACTCCCACCTCTGGGGCGATGGGGGTTAGCGGCGATCGCCGCTACGGGATATCGCCGGCTCTCAAGCTCCGCCTACAACGTACTCCCAGCTCTCGCCGGCGGTATCCGTCTTCTTGCTGTATTAAATACACTATATACTCCCACCACTTTAGGAGAGTCATCGATGGAATGCGTAGCTCCGACTATACTACTTCTTCAGATCGATCATGCCCGACGCTTGGTACAAGCACAGGACTAGACTTCAACGATGAACGATTTCAACTAAAAGACACTCTCCTCGAAGGGGCACTAGGAGCTCTGCACTTAAGACAAGTCCTACTTATTGGACAACAAATATCGCAAGCTTGAAGGGGAGTGTTATCCTCCAAGCCTTAGAGTCTTAAAAGAGTCATTTGACAGTGACAAACTTGTGATTTGTTGTTGTTATTAGTGACTTGCGGTACAGTTGTATCGCACGATTTCAAGATGGAACGTATATATGAGCAATGATGCCTTGCCCATACCTCAAAGTGGGATTTGCCATATGGGTGCTTAGCGAATATATGAATCTCGTGTTTTTGCAAAGCTAAGTTTTACTTTTAAAAAATGCGAGCGGTGATGTGCGGAAGTGTGATGGACAGAGACTGGCGATTTGAAAATGCATTATCAATTTATTTCAGAGTTGTAAGACTAAACAGTTTGTTTCAAAGCGTTGCAGTATTGTTTAACGTTCAGGTCTACAAACAAATCTCAGGAAGAAGAACGCGACGCAATGTTTTTCGGCTTGCGCTTACCTCCCTCTGCACATGGACACCATTGCGTCGGACTAGGTCGGGTATGAAACTCCTCTTATATTGTTATATTTACCAAAAAACCTTCGCTTTTAATTGGCTCACGTGTGGGAACAGCAGATGAGGGGATATACTTCCAATAACAACGAACGTCATTTATCCTGAATGAATGACCCCAATCAACATTACCGCAAATTTAGACAAAGACACGAACGATGAGCTCGAAAACCTTATGCATCCTGTAGATTTGGACTATAATACTGATGACGATGATTTTGACGGCGTTGTACCTCATTTGTGAAAATAGTTATTTGTATTTAAAACAATATTTCCCAAATTACTAATACTTAGCCATTATTTGAACATCTGGCGCTAATACATTCGCTATAATATCCAAGTAGAAAGCACGTAAACATTCGATTTAACTAAAGAAAGGGCGAAGCCCTGAGCAGCTGGTCGCTAACAAATTTGTAGATAAGAGCGCATATTTTCAAAACCTACTGTGATTATGTACAACAACTGTGCACAGTGTTGCCTTTTCATGCTGCATCGAGGTTATATTAACTACACAATGAAATTTCATATTTTCGATCGCGATGCAATTATTTGCACATGGTATTGAGGGTCGAAGCGTATCTTCGAATCGCGTGTTCGGTCCTCGGTTTTGAAGTTGGGGAGTTATGGTGCGCGAGAAATATTCCGGGTAATCTGAAACCACTCCAATGTCTGTTATCCTATGTAAATTTTCCCTTCAAGGCCAAGAACCATCTTTAAGATTTATTCAGTTGTATTCATCACCGACATATCAGGACTTTCATAATACTGTTATTCAAAATGACTCTAAAAGTAACAATGAAGACTCAAAGCACAGATTTTCTCCAATTGTTAAGTCGAATATCACTTTTATCGACCTTAGTTAAATTTTTCGTACTCAGATATGTAGGGGTGTGTGCGATGGAGGACAAATAGTGTGGGCGAACACACGAATATCAAATGGGTTCATCGGCTGTACAGACCTCCCATTAAACACGGCAGTCGGCTTACCTGTATGCTCTATCGGCGCAGATCTCTGTATTTTAGTCCTATATTCTGTTCCCGTCATGCATATTTCTCCAAACGCTGTTGAATTTCTTTGCTCTATCACACGCGCGGCGTCCGAAGGAGAGGGAGGGTTCTTGCCGAATGCCTCGTCTCAGCCTGTCTCCCGCGCTATGACTGAACAGTTTGTTGGTGTATGGGACATGGCGGTATTCATTTCCAAATACGCGAAGGATGTCGACTTCCAACTGCTCCCAATGAATCAGTTTCAGGGCTATATTGACTTCCAAGAACGAGTAGCGTTCAAGGAACTATTTGAGGATTTCAAACAGAACAGAGACGGTAAATTTACCTCTAAGCAAATACAGTGCTTGAGAATACGAAACAGTGCTGAAGACCTGGAGTCTATATGTGGCTCAGAGCTTAGTGTGTTCTCAAACGGCGGAGAATTAGAAGGTCCTGGAGCGTTTTCGTTGGATATCGACTTTGACAACAAAGATTTCGACATTGATGAGCCGAATGCAGGAGTGGGTGCGGAAGTCCAACCGGATCACGTAGACGTGAAGAGTCCACAGACTTCACTTCCGGGTCAGGTCACCGTTGCTGATCTTTCGGATCAAAGTCAGACTGAACGCCCAAGTGATCAATCAGACCTCGCAACTACCTTGGAGAAGGACGTCGACCAGAACGTTATAAATTTGGGGAGCTTAGCTAGCTTTAATATTCCGTGGAGAAAAGCCTCCCCGTCTCCGCTTGAAAGCGGTAACGTCGCTGGTCGCCGGAGTCTGGGAGGCGTCGGGCTCGGATACTCGCCAATCGACGCCCGATATAGCTACAAAAAGCATCGCGAGCGATTCCACGAATTTATGGTCGCCGTCCTCGGTATGACGATATTCGACGCCGCCGAGCTCTGGTTCTTAGCGGAGCGCACAGAGGAGCTGAATGTGGTGGCGGCCCTGCACCGGGACGGAGATATGCAAGTGCTCACGTCTCAGAGCAAGGACATCCGCCTTCAGCGCGGGGTGGACATCCCCGGCCAAGTATTGGCTAGCGACTACCCGATTTGGGACCACAACTACGACGGGCACTTGGAGGAACCGGCGAAGTATCCGCGGGCATGCGCCGCCGCTGATGTTGGCGTCAGGACGGCGTTCGGGGTTCCGCTGAATGGCCCGTCCGGAGCGGTGGGAGTGCTGATGCTCTATTCCAAGCGAGAGGTGGACACGGAGCCTTTGGTTGTCAATCTTTTTCTTAAAGCCGCTCAGCTTCTCTCCGCTAGTGCGCTCGGCACAGGGGCGCTCGCCACGCTGGACGTCGAGAATTTGATCCATACTCCCAAGTCTACCTTGTCTGACTGGCTCGAGCAGCCCAGTAGGCCGGTGGACAAAGACCCGGTCTCATTGATTGGAGAGAAGGGCACTGCTGAGTCGCGCGCATTAACAGACGGGCAGAACAATCCCGAGCGGCCATCATCAGAAGGGGTAGGTCAGGAAGTCGGGCCGACGGGCGGGTCATACGCAAACTTCCTCTACTCGGGCGCCGACGCTGAGGCTACTGAGGAGAGGGTGTTGTCGACTCAAGAAGCTCCTGAACGTTTACAGCGGAAGCAAACCGACTCTTATCTCTATCGTCCGTCGCAACCGTTTGTGGACCGGGCACATCCGGGGCCTGGATATATCCCTGGCCCTATCGACAGAGGTCCTTATGTCCCTGGTGTGAACTATTCCTCTATGGGGGGGGCAGATAGCTCGCTCGGGGATGGGTACAGGAACACCCAGATGCCTTATCTTCATATGAGGAATCCTCATCAACAAGAGATGGCGGTGTTGCGTCCTCCAGAGCAGTTGCGGTATATGCAGTGGTCAGGCGGGAGAGGGCCCTCCGACGGTTATGATACTGCAACTGCTCAGCGACGGTTACACGGCTATCCATCTGAGTTTGGACCGCCTGGTCGGGCGCGCTTTGAAGGTATGCAGTATGGAGTCGACGGAGGGCCTGCTGGCGGTCGGGCGGGCTACGGGTACCGGGAGGGCTCAGGCATGGCACCGCAGAATGCTAATTACGAAGAATATTTTTACGGCCCGAGAAGTGGGGTCTTGAGACCACCCTCAGCTGCTCTACCGATGGAGTACATGCACATGGCGGGAGACCGCGTTATCCACCCCGGTGGACGGGAATTCGGGGAGGTTCGCACCGCTAATCCCGTGGCAGTAATTCGCTCCGGTATCGGTAGGATAGGCTCGGAGCACCCGCACTACATGCAACAGGGGAACATAATACCAATGCCCTACTCCGGCTACGACGACAGCGGTCGGCAGGTCCTCTCACCGGCGATGCGAGCCGCGGCGTACCCTCACACCCTCCCGCCCGTAGTTCACGATTCCAACGCGTACGGTGCGAAGGCAACCTTCGAGGACAACTACGTCCGTACGGGAGACGTGCGGTGGTACAAGGCGTCGTTGGCTCATTCATTCTCGGAGCAGCCGACGAGCTATCCGCGTTATGAATCGCACTTGGTGGAAGATGACCGGTATCAGGATCACCAACGTTCTCGAGCCATCAAAGCTGAACCACCGCAGTACACCTACGGAGCGGACGGTACTGCAGCAGAGACCCATCGCGATTTCCTGAATTCAGAGCACCAACTCGAGCAGACAGAGGCTTTGGCCCTCGGAGAAGATGTTGGAGTGGAACAACAAGAACATCAACAACGACTCTATCAACAACGACAATATCGGCAGCCACAGCAACAACAGTTTGAACAGCAACAGCACGAGCAGCAACAACAATTATTTCAGCAACAAATGCATCAGCAGCAACAGCCGGTGTACATCCGATCCCATCCCTTGCCGTCTGATGGACCGTTGCCTCACCGAGGAGAGCCCGGTGAGGGGTCTGGGTCCACCTATCCCGTACCTGGTGAAGTAAATCCCAGCACCAGACCAGCGCCCTCGGCTGAGTTCGGAGTTTCCTTCGGGCACGAGCCTCCCAACGTGTGTAAGCTGGAAGGATGCACGCTGGTTGCATCGAAGCGCTCGCCTTATTGTGCCGTGCACACCGGTACGAGGCGATGTCAGTGGGAGGGTTGTGAGAAGTGCGCCCAGGGAAGCACCAAGTACTGCATCGCTCATGGTGGGGGGCGGCGTTGCACATTTCCTGGATGTACGAAAGGGGCGAGGGACAAGTTCTTCTGCGCCGCCCATGGAGGAGGGAAGAGGTGTAGAATGGGGGAGTGCACCAAGTCCGCTGTGGGTGGATCTAAGCTATGCACGGCGCACGGCGGGGGGAAACGTTGTCAAGCGTTTGGCTGCACTAAGTCTGCACAATCTAGCACGCCGTTTTGCGTTCGACACGGGGGAGGTCGAAAGTGTCTAGTAGGCGGCTGCACCAAGGTGGGTTATCATTTACCTCGCTGGGAGGTATTTTTATCTTGACCGTACTGCCAATACTACGTTGCAGGTCGCTCGTGGACGGACAGAGTATTGTGCGGCTCACGGCGGAGGAATGAAGTGCCGAGCGGAGAACTGTCTGAAGGCGGCGGGGGGGAAATATTTATATTGTAAAGAGCATTTGCCTATGTACAGCGGCGCAGATGTGGACTATGATGAAGTCGAAGAAGACGAACTTTTTTCTGGAGGCGCTCCTGAATCCTACCCCGCGAGGTATGAATCAGTAGGAGAGAAGCGACCGTACGTGGTCGAAGCAGGAGGGCAAAGTGGACTGGGCGTTGCTACGTTTCAAGAGGAACATTCGGATAATAAGCGGTTGAAATCAGCTGATGTGTAACCATAAGATATCAAACGAAGATCTTTCTCGGGGGGTTATAAATGACTGCGCATGTATATGTAGTTAAATGTCTGTACTGTTGTGGTATCGGCGTTATTAAGAATATGTTTCTATGGCCCTGTGCTGTTGCTCTGCTTTCGCAAGATAATTGATCATGATACATGGAAGCCGTAAATTAATTGTCGGAATAGTAACTCAAGGATGCAAGCTTAGATCAAATAGTTCGTGATCGTAGTTAACTTGGATTTAATATTAACTGAGAGGAAATGAAGTAATTGTCAACGTCAGCAAGTGTAACTTCAAGACTGCTAGTTTCAACATAGCTAAAAGATATAACGAGTATAGAAATGTACAGATGTTCGTACTACATAGCGATAAACCTTAACTGGTTTTTTTAAAGCAATAAGTATAACCAACACAATAATTAAGAAGCCCAAAGTACCGAGCCCCAAACTAATAGTAACTGTACTCAACTGTTAGTAACTTAGGAAGTACATTCCTCCAATCACGATTTCCCTAATAGCTAGAACACCGCTCCATGCTAGCCTGCTGCTTAAGGTACATCTCAGCCCTATTCTCCCTCTTCCTGCTCCGGGTGTAGGCACCCGGAGCTTCCCACTCGGTGACGGGGCTTGCCAGCTGGTACATGCTGGGGAGCAGTTTTTTCGGAGGGGGATGCGGCTTAGTCTCACTTAAATACTCTTCTAACTTTCCTCGAAGTAATTAAGTATAAGATTTTCCGGAAAAGTCTCCCTCGTCCTGACTGAGTGAGAGACTCAGCTCTGGTTCGTATAAGCAGATATTCTGACTTTCCTGAGTCTGCATTGATATTGAACATTTCGCTCGCATAGAACATAAATATATATGCCACGCATTCACATACAATGACTGAACAATGTGGAGTTACGTCCACGAAAACCTCTTAGAAATTTCCTATGGGAAAGCTGCAAGAGCACTCTTCAGTATACTGAATCGCGAATTACTGAGTACTGACAATAGACAACATTAACACCCTTCATCCTCTGAATAGATATTCACAAGGCGACTAGACATATGTCTCCGAGCTTCTGCAGGCAGCGGCTTCGTTAAGGTATTGACTGTATTAGTCGTCGTAGGGATCTTCAATATCGTGATAAGTCCCGCAACAAGTTGTTACGAACAAAATGATAAATAAATAACGTATTTACTTGGTCTTGGCGTTGTCTGTGTATATCGCTTACTGATTATCTTCATGAACTAAAATCAGTTTCTGTTTCGCGTATCCCAGCTTAGTAACAGTCATATTGAGTCCTATAATCTCACAAGTACCAAAGCACAAGGAAATGTACTCCCACTTATCTTATCTAGCCCTCCCTGTAAATGTTGGCTCAGTTTGGATCCCATTAACGCGTGGGCGCAGGCAGAGCTAAAGGCAATTCTGTGCATGTTTATCAAGCCCCTTTTTTCCGGAGGTATCATGATAATCCCGTACATCCAGAAATCCTGAACTTGCTTCTAAGCTGCCTTTTTGTCCAGAAGTGCTGCTCTCATCCAGGTATGGCCTGTCATGCTCACACCATATCCCGACTGTAAATTGAGCTGCCATGCCTCTTAAAGGTTTAGGTGACCGCGCGTGACCCAGTCTGTGGCGGTTCCTTAACAAGTTTCCTTGTCCACTCGTCCGACGTTCTTGTCACGGGTGCCTTTCGCAGGGCCTCACCTAACATTGACCGTTTTTATTCCACTTGTGTGTAGAACCCCC
>VKHC01000448.1:0-11978 GCA_015143735.1 Synura sp. LO234KE | reverse complement strand
GTATACGAACATTTGTTAAGTCGATAAAGTTTTGACCAACACATTGTCACCTGGAAATCCGCTACTTGAGCTTGTATATATATATATATGAAGAATCCGGTTTTACCGCTTTCAGCTAATCTATCTTTCGTCTTTATCCTCAGCTGTTTCTCGGTTCGTAGCTGTTGCTCTAAATCCTGTCGTATGAAAACTTTAAAATGCAGTGTATTAGTTTTATATTGATTAATACGCCACAAACCAATATTTTATTCCGAAGCTCTGTTTCATATTTTTGTATCGCCCGTTCTCGAGGATCTTCCTCTTCAGTAGATGTTTCAGAGCTGGCAATATCTGGAGAGGGACTCGAGCTGGCAACATCTGGAGAGGGACTCGCATTATCTACAATATCCGGATCTGTATCTGAAAAAATACGATACGAGATTAATTATTGTTGGATTAGTGGACGATAAACATCCGGTACGCTATATATACAGCAACGCATGATATTTTATTTTATTTTGGAATAAGTTACTAATTCTTTATCTGCCCTAAACCTACAACTCACCAGGAGATGTTTCAGTCATTTGAAGGCCATTGAAGTAAGATTTCCCAAGGGAGAACTTGGCAAGCGAGTTAATACGAACAAACGCTTCACTAAGCTGACTAATACGTGAGCATAAACATAACAGTAAACAAAGAATAAATGACGACCGCATATTTTCTAACAATGAATTTTTTCTATGAATTCGCCACGTTGTCAACATCTCGTTTCCTCTATGAAATATGCGCACACATACTCGGTACTCGCGTCGTACAAAGAGAATTCGCCGACCAATCAGAATGATATCATCAACAGAGAGCAATGATGAGGTGCCAAATGTTGCAAGTTTGACGGTAACAGGATCAGCTGCGTGTTTTGATGGTGACCGGGACAGAAATGAGGATAGATATGTGCATTCTGAAGATTTCCTTTTTTCGGCAGTTTTTGATGGACACGGAGGAAGCAAAGTATCTTCTTTTCTAAAAAAATTCTACAACAAGGAGATTGTCGATGGAATCACAGCATTATCTGGCAAAGCCAGCGCTGATGTAATTGCGGAGGAACTTAAGAAATCTTTGATGCTAGCGGATAAAGACGAAAATCTTGCTGAAATTGCACGCACGAGAGTGATAGGATCAACTGCAGCTCTCTTACTGCTAAGTCCTCGTGGAGACAAGATTGATTTCATTACTGCGAATCTCGGTGATTCCAGAATCGTACTAGCAAAGGCATGTGGACTCGCAGTTGATTTGACAATTGATCACAAACTAAGTCTTGAAAGAGAAAGGCTTAGAGTAGAGAACGTTGGTGGGAAAGTAGAGTGGGACGGTCCTGTTGAGTATGACGGCACACCCAAAGTCGGGCGTAGAGGTCGTTATCGTGTTGAAGGACTTGCTATGTCTCGAGCTGTCGGTAAGTTCTAAATTAGAATCATACAGTAGATATCTCTCGTGCTTCAAAACAATTCAATAAGGCTTTCTTATTTCGAAGGCGACCACAGCCTGAGGCCTTTTGTTTCTGGCGAACCAGAGACAATTGTTTACGAAGGGGACGGCACCGAGGAGTTCGTTATTGGTGAGTCACCTATGTCTGTCTATTCCCTATGAGCTGGGAAGTGCAGTAGAGGAGGAGTACCTTTGTTCTCAAAGACCGCTGTTGAGTGCGCAACTCATTCACGATGATTTCGGTCGTTCGTCTCGCGACTCCTGTTCACCTACAGCGGTATTAGTTATTAAGATAGGATTATTTTGCTCTCTGGAACAAGCGTCGATTATGCTGACTAAACCTCACATTATTGCTCGTTTTAAGCAGAACTCTGTATGACTGGGTAATCGCCATCTTTCTCCATATTTGTGTCCAGTGGCCACGGACGGGTTGTGGGATTCGTATACTTCTCAACAGGCCGTCGACCGTGTCCATCAGGTGCGGCGATGAAGGCTTCGTTTGTGAGGGTCCCGATCCTCTCCATATCCACGTCCCCGTGTTCGGTTAAGTACAATGTGTCGTTACCTCGCACCCTGATATCGCGAGTATCTAACTGTATGTCTTTGGATTCCCCCTCCCACCCCCCTGTCTGCTCTCATCTTATCCTCCTTGTGGCGTTCAGCTTCTTCGTGATCGAAATGAGCAGTATCAGACGAATAAGAAAGGACTTCAAGCAGACATATCAACGTAGGTTCTGTCGGGAGACTCGGCAGCCGTGGTTTGAAATTATTAGGCTGAAATATATAAGCACTCGAGTCTGTAGAAAACTATGCCTTTCCCGTAGTGAGAACACTATGCAATCTGACGTGCCCTTGTTTCCAGAACATCCATTTGAGTACTCGCTACCTATGCGCCAAACCATATCATCATCAGTAGAAGATATGCATTTGAATGCCGAAAGGACACAATTATATTTCTAATAACCACATCTCCCTTTTGGCAGCTTACTGGCGTTTGCTGCGATGGGTGATCGCGAATCCTCAGGGGACAACATAACAGTCATGGTAATATTTCTGAAGTAGAGGAAGGTGCTTGCACGTGGTGGTCCTCGTAGAACATGCATCTGGAATGACTCTAGGATCGGTTTCTTGTCCTGAACTAAAACACTGAAGGATGTCAACTAGGAGTTGAAGAGGAAACAGACAATACTACTTATACGTTTCTTGAAAATCATATAGTATTAAGCTAAGTTCCTTGGTAACGTTATTTTTAAGCTTATTTCTGGAGTCTAAACTCTCAGAACTTATTCCGATTAGGACAACATGACAGGAGTCATGGTAATATTTCTGAAGTAGGAGTATTAATTGCATGACCTTCCGAAACATGCATCCGAAATTACCCTAGGATCGCTTTCTTGTCCTGAAATACATATCGAAGGATATCTGCTACTATGAGTTGAAGAGGAAACAGTCAAAACTGCCATAATATTAATTAATTAGCACCAAGAAACGCCGATCGTACCAGCTACAGGTCGTTTCTCACGTTCAAAAACATAAAACGTGTTCCAACGAAAACAATAGCCTATTCTATTGCAGGCTATTGTGAAAACAAAATAATCTAGCTTTAACGAAAACAGCCGTGTGGCGGTTTTCTTACCAGTCTAGCTACCATGAATGCTTTTTCTACTTTTCCTCGATTTCTCGCTGAGAGACTTCGACTCAGATTTTCTGGGGTTACTTCAACCTACTTAACAAAGTCCCGAAAATTCCATTTTATTAAGGCTCGGAAATCATCATCATGTTGCTTGGTGTTCCAAATAGAACTTTGAGCAACTCCTCCAAGCATGGACACATCAGTGATTCAACAATCATCCGAATACTAATGTAGCAGTTTTTTCGTATTCCGTGTACCAAAATACGTAGTAGTAAAGCCTAAAGGATACCGTAATAGTACCGTACTTTGGGAAAAATATGTTTTTTGCTCCAGTAATTGTAAGTATTTCATTGGAAAGCTTTCAAGCAAGAAGCATGAAGTATTATATATGAAATTTTAATTCGCACGACCAACTTACGGTTGATAAATGAAGACGTAGTAAAAATCATTGTTAGCTGTCTGAGAGGTTACATTTGTACATTATTGTCATAATTACAATAATATATAATTGCAAAATTATGATAAAATATAATTGTATTAAATGATGACTTGCTAAATTTTCCCCCGGATTCCATGGACTGAATATTTGAATAGTTTTTAAAAACGTGTGGCGGTTTTGACATCAGCTTTATTTAACGATTTTTCCCACTCCAGTTCTTTGAGGTTTCGACTCAGAATTTACTCAAAAGGTACTAATTTCATTGTATTTAAGTCCTTAAAATTCCGGTCGCGAAATCGTCACATCCAAGATTTTGGAAAGTGCAACCGAAACCAACACGGAAACCCAGTGATCCAACATTTGGTTACCTCTCCTGCAGATGGAGATCCAGATTTCTCAAAAGCTGTCTGTACATGCAAGCCAAATCAACCCAGAACGGGACAAAGTTGCTAATTTTGGTGAAAACTGATTTTGCCCGAACCGGAATTTTTACCGACTCCGCTATGAGCAGTTGTTTCATTTTGGCGAACTTGCTCCAACTCATCTGAGTCTTCATACCAATATTGCAGAGGATGAACTCGAGTACCAGACATACCTTCAGAGGGTACTTGCAGAGTATTCAGTTTCCGTCGTTCGGAAAGATGCACGGCACCAGTCGTGCGACGCTCTTGACTGGTGCATGGAACCAAAGAAATGAAGTAGATTTTCAAACTTAATTGCAGCGAGATCTTGCCTAAAGTTCTCCTTCCAGCGAGAATCAAGAATCCTCTATTACCGCGGTTAAGAATATGCTCAAGTCCACTTCAGACATTGATCCCCATCCCGAGGATCCTCGGGAGCAACATCCAACTCGGACTTCAGCTACTTCTCTCACGGTAAGACAACTTCGTTTGGGGAAAGAAAAAATGTAGCCCCAGAAGGAAATAGGCTAGGCGCCAACAGCCTCAATTTCTCATTCCGAGCTTCCCACGATGCGTTTCCGGTTGCTTTACTATCGAAATATTTCGAAAGATTCCTGCGGTTTCGCCGCCGCAATCAGCATATCTGGCTCCACATGACGAGGCAGTGGAAGCCCAGTACATCGCCTCGATTCAAAATCATGCCCAACGACATCATGAAGAAGCACAGCTCACCCTCGTGATTTGCACAGCCAAGATTTCCAATCTTGGTCACCAGGAGACGATCTATTGTCGCCACGCTCATCTGGCCCCGACGCACTACGCCGTAAGCAGTGGGGTGCTTTTGACAAGGATCTTAGAGAAAGGCACATCAGAGATAGGCCCCATGTGCCTTTCTCAACAGTATGAAACTCAGCAGGAAAGCTCAAACAAGATCATCTATGTGCATGGCAGCTGGCTCAGCAGCTTTCACTTCGCGATTCTCGTGACTCATCCGCGCTGCGACCAGGAATTCTGCATTCTTGAGGTACGGTTACGTCCGGCTGCACTTCTCATGCAAGTCCGGGCAGAATCTCTGGCGTATACCTTCCCGTCTTGGCCGGAAGTATCGGTCCCAATTGAAGAAAAGCGCCTTCTCAAGAACCTCGCGGAATAGGCAGCGGACACCTCGCGCGATTTTCGGGGTTGGTTGGGGCATTTTTCCTCGGAGCAGAATGCATTAATTTACCGGATCTTTGAGAACTATCACTCTCCGAGTAATCGATCCTCAGTGGAAGGCCATCATGATTGAGCACGTGGAAGAAGCATGGTTGTCGTTGCGCTCCGCCACTGTCTTCGTTCCCCCTGAAACCATACAGCATGTGGAGACGGCTTGGTGCTTTGAAGACGCTTGTCAGCACATGGACCCCAGCACAGAGCGTCGACCAGTTTTCAATCTTGTCGAGACGCCGGCCGAAACACCCCACCCACGGGTGGAACAAGAGTGTCATAGGTGCGCTTTGAGCAACGAGCCCTCTCCGAGCCTCTCCACCCTCTACTGTTACCCGAGTGCCATGACGGATGCCCCAGCGGCAAGCGGGAATCTCGCGACGCTTACATATTGGTGGATGTGTCCCAGCACTATTCATTCGGTTCTCTCTCGTTAATACGCGCGCGTTCGTGACAGGCGCTTCTCTTCTTCCCCTAGAGTACGTCAGTTTGCTAGTAGACGCTCTAGCTTTCACTCTTGTGTTTTTGCTCCATTGCCTGGTGTTACCTTTTCGGGTGGGGCTTTTGGCTTGCTACTAACTCTCGTTGGGGACATCGTCGCGTACTAACCCTCCGCGGGGGAGGAATTTTCCCGTCCTCGGGCGTTCGGTCGCCTCTCCCTGCCCCTACTCGGTCACGGGACTTGCCCTTTCGGTACATAGGGGATAGTTATTTAACTTAGCAAGGGCTGTTTCCACCATTCTCTGAGTTTTCGGCAAACTGAATGGTTGAATTTCAGCCAGATCAACCCAGAATGGACAACAATTTTTTACGGTCCAAAAAAATTGACTTGTGGTGGAGCTTCGGAAACGGCGATATTTCCTAGTGTTCCTGGTCATTCTGGATTCTCGCAAACAAGAACTTAGAACTCAGATACTGTACACACCGTCAATTGGAAAGCTCCTAAATATGCTCGATATTTTGGGCTCAGGAAGCTGTCATTGACCGGAACGGAAACAGCGAATTAGAAAAATTCTACAATCACTTAAAAAACCTTCACAATGAAATTAAGCTCGAAGTTTCGATGTTTCAGTCTTCTTGAATCCATAATATAACATCTCTACCTCGAGATTGCCTTCGCAAGTATCTCCCTTGTTTAGAACTTACAAGTGGCCTTCACAATTGCGATTCATATTCACTTCCTAAAGGTGTATTGTCGTTTCTATGCTAACTAAAATAAGGGTTCCCAAAGAGGCTTCCAAAAGTCGGTTCCCGTAGTATTACGTCTACAGTCTTCTGGGGGAAGTGATTGGTCCCGAATTTCTATTCCTCGAGAGTCCATTGATGAAGGGAAGATATCAAATATATCGGGGGATGATCTCTCAGCACTTCCCATCTAAAAAAAATCAGCATTTTAAAAAATCTTACCTCCCACATCATCCCAGCCAGCGCTTTTTATGCGGAGAGTAGAAACGCAAATAATTCTTCTGATCTTGATATTGTATCACTATTAGACACAACCGCAATTTCGTCAATTATTGGATCACAAGAAGCATCATCAAATATGTAGTTAGCGAATTGTGAGGACTCATCTAGCGGGGCTGATGACTATAAATTATGCCACATTTCCATAGTATCACATTTATCAAAATGCACAGAGATTAAATTTCTGAAGAAATGTTCCGTCTTCTTCAGATCCACCTTGCACTCTCGCGACTACTCGAAGTCCAGAGACAGCTCCCCGAAAAAGTCTTCTAAAGCGCCCCGAAAAAGTCTCTTTGAGCTGGCACTGAATTTTTTTCAGATAGAAGCGAGACGGTTTGCAATTCAAGAAGAGTGGTTAAGTATGGCGTTTTTGAGTGCGCAAATCGCTTTTTCTGAATTACGTGTGGCAGACACACCAATAACCTATCTTGAACATTACTAACCTAATGTAGAACCATGGTGGCGATATTGTCTTCAATTGATTGCACTAACACTCAGAGTATTGAACTCGATCATTACTGAAGTGCTTCTCTTGAGAAAAAAATTGACGTGCCAGATCCTTGCTGAACTCTCTGCTTGAGCTGCACTTCTGACAAAGATGAATGCTACGTGGAACGCTGCAGGACATGTTGTCGCTATCATTCCCTCCCTCCAGCTCTCCCTCTTCTAATTCCACTAAACGTTGTTGTAGTTCTTCTCCGTCTCATCGTCCATTACAAGCGAGAACTGGCAGTGACCGAGAGAAGTTTGTGTTATTCATACTGCTGGCATACAGCCTTGATGGCGGAAGCTTCCGCGGGAATATTTACCTCTGATATCACTTAACTTGTTGAGAAAGATTCTCCCTTGTAAATTTCCTTGTCTCGTATCACTCTGGCCCCCCACTAAGTAGTGGTCAGCTACTTTGTGAAAGTTGCTCTTTTCACCACTCTCGCACTTGCAACTTGAAACTAGGCATACAATCATCTTTGCGTACAACGTCCCGGAAACAGCGCGAACTTTTCCAACATGTGTAAATCAAATACTCATCACACACTTCTCATTGATTCAGCTCAAATATCTTTTTCTCATAGCTTCGTTTATCTATTATGTCAAACCTCGAATATATCGGAAGGATTTCGTAGTTTACTCGAGGTTTTCTCGGGATGCCTCGAAAACGTACTCGTAAACAAACTCGTTGTTCCTCTGTGATTCTCAATTTTTCCAACATAAACTCTAAATTCTTAGCCAATTCTCTCGTGCACGCTGACTCTTGCCGTGACTTGCTTTTGCACTTGGGCAAAAATTAAATCGTTAGAATCACACAGGACTTAAATTTTTAATATCAGGCCGGGTTAGAACGACATCGGGGGGACGGGAGTCCGTAGTCTGTGTCTCCTGTATCACTCAGAGAATGTGATTCCTGAAGAATGAACTTAGTTAGGCAATTCCCGTAACCTAGTTGAGATGCCCACGGAGCGCTTCCCTAATATTTGAATGCATCCGTCACTAGATACTATAAACGACCAAGCTAAGCCTAGCCTGCACATGCTTAGAATTTCTGTGATATAGTAGGCAAGCAAGCAAACAGCCGACGCTGCCGAATATTTTCCCGACAAAGCAAGTAACAAGGGAGTTCGAGCACTCCGGCAGAACACACCGCAGCCACCTTGCTAAGGCTGCGTCTTGGTAACAAGTATGCGCCTTCTCCGGGAGAGTCACAAGTACATGCAGAGAGAGACCAGCCATTTTGTTTAAAATTTATAATTGCGAGCCTAGATTGCTTAAGATATGTCAGGACCTCAGCCCACAGCTATTTGGTGATGGCGTACAAGCAAAAAATCTTAAATAGTCAAGAACTAGAACTTCTTCATCTGCATATGGGGTTGCTCAAAATAATTTGAATCGACCCTCTCGAGTGGTCGCACGCGGATCTTTAAAAGCAGAAAGTATCTGATGCTCTTAATGTCACCAAGCGGAGGTCTGGATGTGGTGGGGGAGTGAAGTGTCTGGTTAGGTCAGTATAATGTCCTCCTTGCCCCTACACCCAGTGTGACCTGCTAATTAGCTTATAGGGGTGCTTAGTTTGCGTGGTCTGCTCTGTCTTTCTGTGTAATCTAAGCTAAGTTTCTGTAAAAAAATCTGATGCTCTTAACTCAGAGATTACGATGTAGCTGTAATTGGCAGATGCTGGTTTCAAAAACAAGATAAAATGGACTCAAGGAATAGTCGAATCTAATGCTGCTGACCTCGTTCAGGTCGGCTGATAAGCCTCGACACGGGGAAGAAATGTGCACAGCAACTATTCTCAATTTTTGTGAGCCGGACTGTGTTAAAAGTTGAGAGGAAGTTAATGTTGACGACTGTTTGAGCTAGTCGCCTCGAATCGTCATTACAGAAAAATCATTGTGTATCTTGAAAATCGAGGAAGAAGTTGCTATGGTGTTGAATGCTTAAACTGAACGGCGAGCAGTATTAGAACCGCAGTCTTGTATGTTCTCACCAGCAACCAAGACAATATTTTTCATGGGGAGAGAAGTATTTGATTTCATGAAAGCTAAGCAACTAAATGTTGCCCCTCAAATCTTTCATTGTTTACAAGCCTTAATCTTGAAACCAACTCTGCTGTGAGCAGAAATCCGCCTGGAATTCATGAGCATGCTTGATGGGATAAAAATTTAACTTTTATGAACTGGGATGTTTCCTGTTCAGCCAAATCAGTTGAAAAATTTCGGTTAGGATCAAATTAAAATTTAAGTGCTGATGTGAAAAGTAATATTTTTTGTCTTGACCTGTTTTTTTTGGAATGGTAAAGTTGTTTTAGTTTTGAAAAGCATGAAGCAGTAATATGGTAGATCTAACTAAATACCTCTATGTGTCAAATTCAATCCCTCGCTGAGGATGCTCAAAAACTGTTTTCAACTGAGATTCTTGGAAATTGTTGGTTTTGCTCGCTAAACTACTACATTTTTCTTACATTGAAGTGGTTGAATCCATAAGTTCGACGGCCTAAACCAAGGTGATCTAGTATTCTTTTTTCCAAAACTGGAGGCAAAATCTCTCAAAAAACTCCGTTGGCCGGGAATGCGATAGTCGGCCTTCTACTTCGTTGGGGACGTCATGCGATTTAATATACTGAAGGCAACTCCTGGAACTCTCCGCTCGGTCGCGGGTTTTGAAAGCTGGTATATGCATAGAGCAGCGGTTATCCAGATGTGGAGGTGCGAGCTCTTCTCTCTCTTTTTTCTTTTTTGTTTACTACCCCTTCAAATTCACTATGCTAGATATTTGGGGGAAAAATTCTCCTTCCGGTTACACTAGTCCATCACTATTTCACGTCACTATATTTGGAAACACCACCGTAACTGTAATGTAAATACAACTCAAATTACGGTCACTGTGCAAACTTTACAGTAATTCTATATTTCGACTCATTCTCATTTTTGGGTACTTTACGGCTTCATGATTTCTTAATATCGAAATCGGAAGTACTACAAGTGATTTAATACATCCGAAAATTAAAAAGCTACTACGATGGAATGACCAAGGACCGTATCGAGTCTCTAAGGGCAAATCTAGATATATAAAGCGAATGGCTACCCTCTATTTACTGGGGGCAAGTGTCGCAAACGTGTAGAGAAACCTAGTGAATGCGTCTCCATAAAGGGAAAAGTACCGTGATGGACATACAGCCAGGACGCCACAACGCATGACTAGCCGCAAGAGTACAAAGACTCTGCACCGCGGAGATTGGCGCCGGTCCCAGGACGGCAAACGTGGATCTCATTTTAGACTGGAGGCGAACAAGTGATGGAGAATTTCAATGTGGGTGGGGACGGCGCTGTTGCCCACGGCAAGCGCGGTTAGTAGCTATCTCGGGGACAGAAGTACTGTTTTACGATAGCAAAGCACGTCTGGATAAGAAAGTTTCACCGAATTATTACCTCTTGCAATTAGTTACTATGAGATACTGATGTCGACTGCTTTCCTGACCTGAAAGAGAAGTCGCGTGATACGCTCCAATCATTCTTTACTGGCGCGAGGTTTATTAACTTTTCACAAAAATATTGACCCACTAATTGCTCTTAAAAAGATAATATTGTACCGTCGACGGGAAGAGGTAGTCAGTAATCTACAAGCGTACCTAACACAGAGCACGAGCACCCGCTTGCCCATACCCCTAGTGGGATTTGCCAATCTGGCTCATATGGGTGCTTATCATTATATGCCGTCATGTTTTATTAAGCTAAGTTTTAAGTTTAAAAAAAAAAACAGAGCACGAGCACCAAAAGTAAGCACTCCTGTGTTACTGGCGGTGCAAGGTGATAAAAGAATTCCTCGGCCTACTATTACCGAGCAGTAAATTTCTTCACGCTGTTGTGGACCTAGACTTTTTGGCTTCCTTCCAGTTGATGTGTAGCTCCCAGGTTGACGCCCATCAGGCAAACGGTACATGAAAAATCGGCGGTGGCTGGGCTAGCGAGGGCATAGGCAAGGGGGAGCGAGCGTAATGAGGTCGCCTTGTGGAGAGTTTTTCCAAATACTGCTTTGCATAGTAGTAAACATGACCCCCACGATCCCAAAGCACTCTTATGCACCTGGATGGCAGATGAAACTCGGGGTAAGAGCAAGCGAGTCGCTTCGGGGAGATATCCACATTTGAAAAGAGGTCGATAACTCTCAAGCACAGGGTCTGCGGCCAAGCTTCCCATATATGGAATTTACCCCAGTAACGAGAGGAGGACGTATGTCAAGAGATTCTCCGAAAAGTTTCCGTTGTGAGAAGATGCTCATCGAGCACAAGATCTGGGCCTCGTTCTGATTCCCGACACAAATACGATGTCCGTCGTCACCATGTAGTTCATGTAGGAGCCGCTCATGGTGCCCCCGGTTTCCATAATAGGAGGTCTTGTGGTGAGGTTGAGCACTTTTTTGGTAACAAAGAGTGATGTAGCATCTTGCCACTTCGGCGGACAATGCCTCCTGCCGGGTCAGCGTCCAGCCTTTGCTGGGCAGACAGATAGATGATATGTAGTTCACAACTAAGGAATCTTGCAGTACCAGAAGTGGGGCGCCCGAGAACACGTCACACCAGTGCCATGAGCCAAGAGGCTCTCATCTGGTAACATGTTTGATAGGATAGATAAGACCGGGGGCATCTCAGCGGTAATGGTAATAATATGATGTAGCATGTCAAATCCAGTCCCCGAATGATGGAGAGACCTCTATCGTGAGTGTAGGGAGAGGTCGTTGGTGTGAGTGACTGGCCTGTCAATATATGACGTAGAGAGATACCATCCAGACTTCCACGTAGAGGGTGTTAGAGTTTGGTGTACAGTACAATTATATTCAATTATAAATATCACTAGTATTGTGTCTCTCCAAGATATAT
>VKHC01000447.1:0-11979 GCA_015143735.1 Synura sp. LO234KE | reverse complement strand
CGCACGTAAAACGCACGGATGTCATTTCACGGAGTCACAGGAATTCTAAGAAATTGTTGAATTCGACGCGGAGATTTTATAGAAATAATAATTGGTGATTCGTCTGAAAGAACCTTATTGGCTTATTAGTATTGCTGACTGCTTCACGATGTGGCTATTACTACCCGACTAGTTTAGCCAAGACTCGCTCAGCGGGTACCAAATCACTAGTAGCAGGGGTGTATGATGAAAATTTTTGGGACCACCCGGAGGAGCCTAAACGGAAATTTACCTGTTTCCTCTCTGGCAATCGGTCTACAAAAACTCGAGGAGTTGCTTTAATTTTTTAGAAAGAGTGGGCGCGAAATATCCATAAGGCTGAATTCTTGGTTTATGATCGTCACCAGTTGTGAGCATGCAGAAGTGTGCTACAACGCTGAGGAAAAGTAGTCTACTACTAATAACAACAAGCATCATACAAATCGCCGCGTAAGTACTAGATGAGCAAGAAGCTAAGGCACGACAGTAGATGTGTTAGTTTTATAGTACTTTATAGTGGTTCCACCACGGGCCTCGTCACTGTGTTAGCTAGTATGATGAAACAAAATAAGTAGAGCAACTGGCTGGTAGTGGAATCCTCTGCCCACATCGGTCGTGGTACTCCTAGCTCCTAGGGGGAGAGGTGGGTAGACTGGCTCCCTAGCGCCCGATACGACGAAGTTTATGTTTATCGTAATTGGTCCAAGCCGCAACGAAGTTGTGAGATAACTGCTTTCTTCCCTTCCTCCTGCCTGGAGAGGGTAAACAGGAGCTTCAAAAGAAGCATATGAGTGGATGAGGGCGTTTAGCAGGACCACAAACATGAAGTCCTCGCAACTCGAAAACCTATTTCAACCTGCTAGTGAAGGGGGCCAGGGGTACCAACGGCTCTCTGACATTATCCAGCATCGCAAGCGGACCTCCCTGCATCGGGTACTTCACTCGGCCGATCATTGGTCTCGATGGGTGGCCGATGCACTTGTCAGACGGGGTCACCGATTTCCGCACCACCTCTCCCTCCCCGCCATCACTCCTCAAATTGTCCGCTCCGGGCACTGGATCACCAGTCTGATTGAGTACGGGTGGAAAGGGAACGCTTGCATCACCAAACAGCTCTCTCTCCCTGTTCAGCGCGCGTGTCCTCCCCTACATCAGTCCCTGGTGGGATCTCCTCTCCTCGGGCACACCTGGTCCCCCTCGAATTTGAAATGTCTTCATTTTTTTCACCTCGACACGTTTGGAGACCTCGTTCAATGGGATCGCGTGCGTACCTGCTGGTCCTGGCGGGAGATCAATATGGGTCCCAGGCGCTCCAGGGCGCATTACACACTCTCACCCTCCCAACGAACACAGCGGTTCCCCTCCTCCCGGGTCAAGCTTGGCACTTCTCCTCCGGCGACTTTCTCTCGGGGGCATCCACCATCACTGAGATTCTTTCAACCAGCTGTGTTCCCTCCACGTGGGGGCACTCGCTCACGGTCATTTACCGCCGCTCCCACACCCGGCCATCTCTCCCCCTCAAGGCACGATCCTTCGTACTCCCTCCCGTTCTCTCGTGTACCATGGCTCTATGGCCATGATCTTTTCCAGTGATCTTCGGTACACGGGATGCTCGGGCTTCCCTTATTACACTTGTCTCGTCCTCCGGTCGCCCTACTCAGGGGGGGGAACTCCTGACGCTCTCTCCTCCCTCACTGCGCTTCCCCTCACGGTAGAAGTCTACCGGTCGGCGCCTCACCTCCCTCCGTCCTATGTTGGCCGTATGGGCTCTTTCACCCATCTTGCGTCCAGAGAACCTCTCCTTACGTCCTCTTCGGACCAGTCCCCCCATCATATCTACCTGGCGCTCCACACCAGCACTGGGTTCTCTCCCCTGCAGCAAGCAGTCAACTCCGGCGTCCACCGCGTGTCCCTCGTACTGCTTCACACCTGTGATCATGTCTCCTGGTCCTCGCGGCTATACTGTAACGCCATTGCTAAGTCTCATGCCCGTCCCAAGCCCCACGCCGTTCTCCTCATGGGGCTCCTTCATGCTCTCTGGGATCATCAGGCATCTTATGACGAAACCCCCCTTATTATACATATCCCCGAC
The DNA here is from genome assembly GCA_015143735.1 of Synura sp. LO234KE. NCBI lineage: Eukaryota > Synurophyceae > Synurales > Mallomonadaceae > Synura > Synura sp. LO234KE. The sequence goes on along the minus strand of VKHC01000447.1, from coordinate 9,869 downwards.
TCCGCCCTAGTGACCTCGCTCCGTTCGCCCCCGACCTCCTTCGCGAGCGAAGTGACCGCATGGCTCAATGAAACGGTCCAACTCTTCTTGTCCCCCCTAGTGTCGCTTCGGCACTCTCCCCAGGTCTCGGTTCTCGTACCCAATCCCCAGTCGTCGGAACTCGGTATGCACCAGGCCCAGGCTTACGCGGTCACCGGCGTCTCTCCTCTCTCTACGTCTCCTCTGCTTACCGAGACCTCCTTCACGGTCCATCCCCTGGGCGATTGTTTTCCTGTGGGCGCGGCGGCGCCCTGCGAGACTCTTGGTCCTGGCGGGACCTCTTCACGGGGGACCCCCTGCTCGTCCCCCTGGAACAGCGCGTGCAATCCCTGTGGCGTCTTCAAGCCCAACGCACTCGTGACCTGGACCGTGCCTCTCGTGGTGATCCCCCCATCTGGGAAGACGTCACGATGCACTTTGTCGCCAAGGTTCTTGACCTGTCCTACCTCCCTCAAGGATCCCGGAGCCATTACGAGAAACTCCTCCATGAACGGCACTGGACCATCGGGCACAACTCGTGCAAAGAAGCCTCCACAGCTTCGGAACGAAGGGCCTTATTGACGTGCTCTCTCTGCACCTCCCTCGATCAATGTGAAGCAGACACCTACGACCACGTCTTCCGCCTCTGTCCTTCCCCCCTCCTACATCAGTGTCGGGTGTCAATGAACGCTCAAATGGACCAATACGCGCTCAGCACCGACCTAGAAAAGCGGTTAGTTCCTCAGCTCATCCAACTGGTTCTCTGTATTTGTTTGGGAAACTGGAACACCGCTCAACTGACCTCCCTCTCCAGCGTCCTTCTCCCCACTGACTCGACCGAGGCCATTCACGCCGTGCTCCTTGACTTTTCCCGGACGTTAGTCCCACGGATTGACGCACTCTGGGAAGCCAGGAAACAGGCGAAGTATATAGAGGCGAAGTATATAGACGCTGACCCGATTACCCTCCGCGCTTTACACCGCCAGTATAAACATTTCTCCCCTCGGCCCATCAAAGAACCTAAAGTGTTCTACGGCGTTCGTCTCGGTCACGTTCCGGGGGTTAACACCTCCTGGAAAGAAGCCCAGCCGCATACCATAGGCATTCGCAGCGATTTCAAGCGGTTCAAGACCCGTCAGAAGGCCGAAGCTTATGTCGCTCAGCCAGTCTCCCTAGGCCAGACCCCGCTCTCCTCCCGGACGCGGTGTTTTGTACGGACGGCTCTGCCTCGCTAGCGTCGGGTACCGCTAGGTGGGGAGTGTACCTGACTCGCGCCTCCGCCCCCCCTGTCTCGCTCTGGGGTCCTGTGGTTACTGATCGGTCGGAACCGGATTGGATCGGAGTATTCCTCCCGACCAACAACACCGGTGAAATCAGCGCTTTTTATCACGCCCTCAAGTGGATTCGGGTCTCGGACGCGATCTCTTCCATGCCTGTTCGCCGCCGACTCAACTTGATCACCGACAGTGAGTATTGCGTGCGCCTCTTCGGGGACAACTCCATCAAGGCGCCCCAATAAAGTTCTCATCCAGCACGTCCGGCGTCTTCTTCAAGTGGTCCGTGCCCATCATGACATTGCCATTTCCTGGATCAAGGCTCCTCTCCCGAAGCACTGGGTAATGCAGCGGCGGATCAACTGGCGGCCCGGGGCCGCTCTGGCTCCTCCAGTGCGGTCGCCCGCCCTCCGGTTCGGACCCGTCGCTCCAGGCGCCACCGTTCTTCCTCCTCGTCGGACCCTCTCCGCCGCTCGTCCCGCGAGCCCCGGGTCTGAATTCGGGACCCCCGTCTATTGCCGGTGACACGCTACCTCGCGCCCCTTCACCGCGCTGCAGTCTTGCACCTTGCAGTTACTTGTCGTGACCGTCCGCGTCCCCTCCCCCCCTGTTCCCCCTGAGGCCTTCGGGGATGTAGTCGGGGTTAATCTCTCTCCTCCGGGTGTAGGCACCCGGAGCTCCCTACTCGGTCACGGGGTTTGCCATTTGGTACATGGGGAGTGGTTGGTTCCTCGGTGGGGGGTGCGGTTTACGTATCTCACTTGGTGAGTGATAGTTTTAGCTTCCTCTGACCTCATCGTAAACTAACTATAAGATTTTCGGTAAAAAATGAGGACGTTTAGCAGCTCATATTAGCGAGGAGTGCTCCTTAGCTATCGTTGTACTACGCGCAGCAGTGTTGTTGCAGTACGCACAATTTTATTCTATCTACTTACTGCTATCACCACTATGAATGAAATAAGTCAGCAATATGTGAAAAACAATGCAAATATTACGGTGAGGGAGGAGACAGAAAGAATATGAGGAAGTAATAATGACCAAACAATCCGCGTCCATCTCTGAACACAACGTAATTGAATCAAAGACGAATACGCACTACCTCTCCTCCTTATCCTTTCCTCCAATTCTGTCGCTCGGTATGCCTCATTCAATATATAGAAGGAAAGTAAACTAGGGCAAGTGAAACGTTCCCTTCTTAATCAAATATCAATCCTAATAAAATAAGTGAAATTTCAATCTTCCTATCTTCACCGCCTGCCATGCACTTACTAACTTCAACTCTACCGCTGCTTACTAGGACATGACATGGTAATAATCGTAAACATATCGTTGTTCGCCGTACTTGTACCTCACGACATCGCACAGCCTCAATTTCCAATCTGATTACATTGAACACTGTCGAACGTCGACAAATATACAGTAATAGTACCGAAGAAGAACCTACGACACTTTTCCAACTATGGGGACAGTAAACTAGACCGACCGACAGTCCAACGGCAATCGCTGCAGGCCGAGATGAATAGAGGGGTGAACGAAGTGCATCCTTGTGTCCGCGGACAGGAACTGAAGCGATCGATGTCCGTGTCCTCATAGGACCTCCTGCGGTGGGTCCGGACAATAGAGGGTGGAGGTAGGGCCTCCCCGGGCCCGGGCCGCTTGACCCTGTCTCCCGTGGGCCCGCGAGACGATGGGCAATACGAGCCCACCCTCCAGCTCGTCGTCTTCATACGGGTCCGGGTCCGGGACAACATCGTGGGCCTTGGGGTGGAACCGGTAATGATCTGCGCCTGGAGCAGACACAGCTGGTGGACTAGGAGAGGCCCTTGGTCGTGCAAGGGAAGGGACAGGGACAGGGACAGGAGCCGGAGCGGGGACTGAACTCTTGGCTTGGCTCAAAAGATTAAGGTTCGCAAAGGTAAAGTCTCCATGCAGAATAGAATGGGATCTGGACGGAGCACGGGAATGAGAGGGAGATGGGGTGTTTGCGTTCGTATTGTTTTCTGTGTTGTTGATGTTGTTGTTATATTTTCCAGAGAGATTTCTGTTTGACAGGCTTTTCGAGACTTCGGAACGGTCCTTGGCGCCTCCGCTCGGAGCCTTGGAGATGCCTCGACCAAGGTAGTTCGCTATCCCGGAACTGTGGCAAATAGCGAGCGAGGGGGTTATACAGATAGGAGGTAAGGTATAGATGCGGTAACGAAGGACAAAGCTCAGGTACAGATAAAGAGGGGGTGAGGGATCTCAGGATAGCAATAGGTACAAGACGAGTTCTGGATATTGCACTACACGTCTGCCTAACACAAGTGCTTCGGTAACGGCAGCGCTTTCACTTTACGATATGTTGACGTACAAACGAGCAAAGGGGAAAGATAAACCAACTTACAACAGGCCAAGTCCCAAGCCCTCTGCCAAAGGTCCAGAGATAGACTTGGACCGCCCGTGTTTGCTCTTCTCAAACGAGCGCGGATGGGCCGTGGGCTGTCGAACAAAAGTGCTCCTGCGGCGACGATGCCCTCCCGCATCCGTGGTATTTGCCGTCGAATCCTTGTCCTGTGACCCTGTCACATGACATGAGGTGACCTTGGTCGATCGTCATGCATAAGTGGAGTACATACGTGTCCCTTACCGTATTTGATGTTCTCGATCTGCCGCAGGGCGTTCAATTGAAGACAGAGTATTGCAAAGAGGACAGAAGGAAGGGTGGAGAGGGGCGGGGAAAAGGGAGCTGAGAGGGGTGGGGAAGAGCAAGGTCGGCGCGACATTGCGCGTCATCCACTCCAAGTCGATACAAACGTACACTAGGGGTACGCTAGGGAATGCAACAATACTGTATTTTCTCTTACCAGGAAGGACCGTATCTCGTGAGCCTCCGCGCCACAAATCTCGCGGCGTGTAACAGCGTAACGTATCCAAGTCTGTTCCCCCAATATTTTCTGGCGCAGAAACTTCTGGAAATCCGTTGCATGTTCCATTATCGAAGGGAAGTCCCGACAGAGTGCAGCAAACTTCTTGACCGTCAGAGATCCCGTGCACAGCTGATGAACCATATCGAGTGTACTGTAACCAAAAGGGAAACAAAGGAAATAAAATAGGCGGTCATAGTAGCAAGTTTGAACTCAAGAAACGAATAGATAGTGAGAGTAATTATTTTTTAAGTGAGGTGGTTTATTTACATGAAACTGGAGTCGTTGCTTTGTCCGTTAGAATTGTTGGTTCGTCCAGAGAGATCGTGAATCATCGAAATCGCTTCGCTTAATTCCAGGACACCACTGAAACCGCATTTCATTCGCGATAGAATTCAAAATGCAGTAAACAATACCTCTCATCTTCGTCATATATCGTGAAAATGAAAACAGCTGATGAAACAATACAACAAGTTAATTAAGGGTGTAATCACCCGCCAAAAGTAGTACACATACCGAACTCATCTTCCCCCAAGGTGCAGTAATTCCATAAATAAAACAAAAACTTTTGGAAGTCTATGTTTGAATCGAGAGATCCAACTATTGAAAATATTTTCAGCTTAAATTTTGACTCCACTATATCAAAAGCACGCAGAAGCAAAGATGCGCTGACTTCCAAGCTTTTGACATCCTTTAAGTTCTGTACTCTTTGTAGCTTTATCAGTATTTTATGGTACATTTGGCAAATAGAATTTATGTCGCCAGGTGACATACGCAAAACAGACGCATTCGATTTTGAAACCATGAACTCAACCGTGTCCAAGTCAATCGACTGAGTGCCTCCCATAGTATATTCCAATAAGTTAGATGCTGAATAATTTGGAGAGAGGGAGTGATGGTAGGTTCACCCTAAATTCTCAATTATTTTTCTTTTATATGAAAGTTCTGCGAGATCGAATGCTTAATAACAAACTGGAACAATTCAAATGGAACTTGTCTTAGAGCTTATTTGCGTTGTGCTTCTAACTTAAGACAAATGGGTGACCAAAATTGAAATTTTTTTGGCTATGTCGTGTGGCCGCGTTGCGGGCTCTCAAATTTTCGATTCGAAAAAAATGCCCCCCTTATGATTGCAAGAGCACATAAGCTATGAATTCGTATGCTCATAAAGCTGTTTCATATATATCGTGAATGCATTTTCTTGAAATTGGTTTCAAGAAATTCGTGCTGAAACAAGAAAATATTGCAAGTCCAACGGGATACGCAGCATAATTTTTTCATCCATGACGTCCATGACATTCTGATTACTCCTTGACTAAAGTCTCTTAATTCTTAAGTATCGCAGCATTACTTGTTGAAACTCTGTCTAGACGCACAGTATCTATGATTTTGGTCGAAGTCGAAGTAAATTCGTCGCAATTTCGCATGCGAAGTATTCTTCCGAATCGTAAACCATAATTTGCAATAATGAAACTATTGATTTCAATGAATATACTTGCTCTCTTCATTATCGCGATTGTATATTCTTCTGAAGTTCGAGAAGGTAAGATTCTACATGATTTTGACGAAATATTTGCCCAAGCATTGCGCAATTTCTACAGATGAATCTACCGTCACATGGGTGAATCCCTCATCTTGGACAAAATCTGAGGAGCCCTCGGTTTCAGCTACCGTCCAAGTATCTTCGCTGCCTATTCCTTGCCCCTCGTCAACGAACATTCCTTTTGTTAATACACCGAATCCTAGTTCAGGGCCCACATCTGCACTTAGTGAGAGTTCACCTCCGAATGTTCCGACTCAAAACCCTTCAAATCTGCCGACCACAGCGCCCTCATCATTCCCCACTAACATTCCTGTAGCCCTTCCAACAACAGCACCGTCTACTGCCCCATCGCCGCTCCCTTCTCCCACTCCAACTCTGTCACCTTCTTCGGAAGGAACACTATCCAATTGCGCATTAGTATGCGGCACTTCGTTTGAGAAAGGACCTCTAGGGGGTGCGGGAGTCCTGTCCTTGGTGGCTCCCCCAGGATACGAATTCGCCTCCGTGGTTTTTGCGTCTTACGGTACTCCTACTGGTCGCTGCGGAAACTACACGGCCAGTTCTTGCTCCGCGATTAATTCCGTTGAAATTGTGGGCAAGATCTGCAAGAACAACTTAGCTTGCACGATTCAAGCCTCGAACCAAGTGTTCGGAGATCCATGTCCATTCGTGGCAAAGAGACTGTACGTAGCACTGTGTGCACAGCCCTTCCTCGGGTCTGGACCGGGCGTCCCCTCAGTCGCACCGAGTGGCAGTCCCGTGGAAGTGAGTGGATGGTCCGGCCCCAGTGTGCCTCCCAGTATGGGGCTGGGGTGGGGTTGGAGTACAGGGGAACCGACGGGTGTATCGCCTCCACAAACTACTTCTCCAACGCCTGTTCCGTTCGTGGCTCCGTCCTCAGAACCTTCGCAAATTCCAGTTCAACCTATACTCTTATCGCCTACTTCCATCCCATCTCATTCACCTCTTTCCTCCGCCCCGTCTCTATCTCCCTCGTCCAGCCCATCTCCATCGCCTACTTCCGCCCCATCTCCATCGCCTTCATACACCCCGTCTCCATTGCCTACCTCCACCCCAACTTTATTGCCTGCTTACACCCAGTCTCTACCGCCTACTTCCATCCCATCTCATTCACCTCTTTCCTCCGCCCCGTCTCTATCTCCTACTTCCGCCCCCTCTCTATCTCCCTCGTCCAGCCCATCTCCATCGCCTTCATACACCCCGTCTCCATTGCCTACCTCCACCCCAACTCTATCTCCTACTTCCACCCCTTCTATATCGCCTACTTACACCCCAACTTTATTACCTACTTCCGCCCCATCTCCATCTCCTACTTCCACCCCTTCTATATCGCCTACTTACACCCCAACTTTAGTGCCTGCTTCCGCACCGTCTCTCTCTCCTACCTCCGCCCCGTCTCTCTCTCCTACTTCCATCCCAACTCCATCGCCTACTTCCGCCCCATCTCCATTGCCTACTTCCACCCTTTCGCTATCGTCTACCTCCGCCCCGTCTCTCTCTCCTACTTCCGCCCCGTCTCTATCTCCTACTTCCACCCTTTCGCTATCGTCTACTTCCGCCCCGTCTCTATCGCCCTCGCCAAGCCCATCGTTGTTGCCTACTTCCACCCCGTCTCTCTCTCCTTCTTCCACCCCTTCTATATCGCCTGTTTCCACCCCGACTCCATCGCCTACTTCCGCCCCATCTCCATTGCCTACTTCCACCCTTTCGCTATCGTCTACTTCCGCCCCATCGATGTCTCCTACTTCCACCCCTTCACATACCCCATTGTCCAGCCCATCCTTATCGCCTTCTTCAAGCCCATCTCTGTCGCCCACTATCTCCCCAAGCACATACAGTACGTTGTCGAACTGCGCAGGTGTATGCGGCACTGCATTTGAAAAGGGCCCTCTAGGAGGTCCGGGTATCGTCACACTCATGGCTCCCCCGGGCTTTCTATTTACCTCCGTCGTCTTTGCGTCTTACGGTACTCCTACCGGCCTTTGTGGCAATTTCACCAACGGATTCTGTTCTGCAAATAACTCCGTTGAAATCGTGGGTAAGATTTGCAAAGGATATTTGGCCTGTACGATTCAAGCCTCGAACGAAGTGTTCGGAGATCCATGTGTACTCGTGGCAAAGAGACTGTACGTAGAACTGTGTGCACAGCCCTTTCTCGGGTCTGGGCAAGGCACACCGTCGGTTGCGCCGAGTTGCAGTCCTGTGGAAGGAAGCGGATGGTCCGGGCCCAGTGTGCCTCCCAGTAAAGGGGTGGGTTGGGGTTGGAGTACGGGAGAACCGACTGTAGCTTCTCCACCTACTGAAACCCCACCATGCGCCTCATCCTCAACTCCATCGTTTTCACCCTCGTCATCTCCCACATCGGCGCCCACCCCGTTCGTTGGGTTGGGGAATGAACTCCCCACTTCCCAGCCCACCGAAACAAATCATTTCGGATGGTCAACATCGCTTCCTTCATCCCTTCCACAAGGCGACATCCCAGTACCTAACATTCTCTCCTCCGAACCTTCCCCTCACCCGACCGTTATTTCTCCCTCGTCACCGGTCCCGGCGAGAATCTCGACCGGTGAAACCGCCACTCCTACCGATGTATTTAATCCGTCGCAAGAAGAAGTCGATTAATGAATACAAATACTATGTCGTTAAATCCTTTTATTTGAGATCAATATGATACGAATCGTCGATGCTATCCGTAAAACTATTCGGTTTTCGAGAAGGTAACACTGCATGTCGCCGGTCCATGTTCCGCATAAATGTAATTTTCTTCGTTTCGTGCTGAAATTTTACGTTACTATCACGGTATACTGGTGGTTTCACGTTAGTATTACTGGTTAGAGTACAAAAGCTGTTGAGAAGAGGAATTTCCTACCGCAATAGTAGGTGCACCTTTTCCAGTCGCTACCGGCTTCTAAAACAATCAATCGCCACTTCAATTTGTTGTTAGTAGAGGATATCATAGTAATCGTCACTATAATACTATCATGCTTCTTTCTGAGGAAGGAAGAAGATATATCCATCGTGCAGATTGCGATATACTACTATATCAGAAAAAATAAAAATAAAGAAAGATTTTCCTGAAAATGCTACAGAATGGATTGCTAGTAGTACAGGTGTCAAAAGGTGCACCGATATACTATTTTATTTATATAAATCATCTTGATTTGGTGGTTGCTTCTTGTCGCGCTTCTCAATTTGTAAGCCGCTTCTTCCGATCCGCGGTCGTGGTTTACGGGGGGGGGGTAATTTTTCAGTATCATGGCGGTGTTACCAAATCCTCCTGGTACTAACTCCAGTGATTGAATAGCAGACAGAAAACCATAAGAAAAGTAATTGATGAATATTAGTAAGAGGTGAAGGCAAGTAAGCAAGGCAAGGTATCAATTGTTATTGTAAGAATAGCGCTACATCTGCTATCGAACTACTGGCGTAATGGTGGCTGGGAGGAGATCAGTGATGAGCAACGCTGTCAATATGGCAGGCGGATGACTGCTGCCAAAAGCAAAGAGCTGTGAGCATCATCACAAGCACGCTACAATTATTATTCTTTCAACTATTCTGAATCTAAACCTAAAAAGTCCAGCTTCCTATAAAAGCAGCGATTGCACCACCATCAACGTTAGCACAGCAACGATTCTTCAATTCATGGCGAATAAGATGAATGGTTTCGCAATCTACCAGAACGATTTTCGGGAAATTATTTCAGCTTAAGTTAAAATTATCATGCGTGCATTTCAGCTTTGTCAGCTTGACCACCGATAATATTCCAATACGTAAATCGCTATTGTTGTAACAAGTGTTTATGCCATCCAAGAAGGAGCTCGAAACGACGCCCCAGCATACTTCGCACCAGACCCAAGCTCCTCCTCTATGCGCAGAAGTTGATTGTACTTCGAAAGTCTCTCCGATCGGCACGGAGCGCCCGTCTTGATCTGTCCAGTGCAGAGCCCCACGGCCAAGTCCGCGATGTAACTGTCCTCCGTCTCGCCCGAGCGGTGTGATGTCATCCCCCCCCCCCGAAAAACCACTCCCCATGATGAACCCACTGGCAAGTCCCGTGACCGAGTGGGGAGCTCCGGGTGCCTACACCCGGAGCCAGATATTAGACCCCCA